>CACRXK020000491.1:0-79345 GCA_902702795.2 Paramuricea clavata
AATTACCCAAATTTGTCTATTGGCTTCATTTTTTATTGAGTCTATCCACTGATCTCATATCGACAGGATAGACCCAATTGAAAATGATCTATCATATAATCCAGGGTAGGATTAAAGTGCCCTGCTCTGGCAAGTATAAGTTCACTCTCGTTGATGGTAAGCCTCGTGAGGTGACAACTTCTGAGGTGATTACAAATGTCTTCATTACACTCACCAATTTGTACAACTTTCTGTATTCCCCGGCTTTCCCTGCATGCAAAAATCCCCTGTCCAGAAAAAGGGGCGAAACTTGGGGGGGGGGGGGACACCCCCAAAGTACAAATCATCTGGATTGGCAGGGCAATGAAAGATTTTAAATGATAGAATGTAGAGTTATTAAGTAGCTTCCACTGCTTCCAGAGGGAATTGAATAGAATTTATAGACCTAAATTTTACAGATATTGGTAAAAAATATGGGTTTCATGCATGTTTTAACAGGGATTTGTCCGAAAAAATTGAATGTCCGGCAAATTCGACCCCCCCCCCCGCTGCAGGGCATTTTTGCTGCTGGGCATCATCGGCTTTCGCAGAGCAATTCTAGCCCCCCCCCAAATTAAAAGGGGCTAGTTTCGCCAGGGCTGCCAGCAAAGGAACAGTTCTTTTCCATGACTCAAGCATGCACAAAGTAAAAATAGGAGCTGCTATCAAAAATAACTGGCAAGCTAGTGTTGCAGTTCTACTTGTGAGAATGTAGATTTCAAAGTCAAAATACTAGAACTTTCCCACTTCCGCTTTTGTGGTTTGTTGTCTCTTACTGAATTTCTGTTATTGAAGCGGTTAACAAATTATAGGGAATGATTAGTTAAATTTCGAAACCTTTATGTGTTCATATGCAGTGAATCAAACGAATAATGCATCCTTTGTTACAATTATTCAAATTATTACAAAAATCAAAGAAAACTAAATTTTATCGCCATATTTCTCCATAATTCGGCAACCGCTACGTACAATATTAACTACAAAACAAAATAGTAAATGACAACAGACTACAAAAGCGGAAGTGGAAGTGCGAAGGTTGTAGTATTTTGACTGCAATTATGTACAAAAATATGTTGCATCCATACAGCAAGAATTAATGTCCGACCTTTCCAGCAAAATTTCCATTTACAGGGACAGAAAAAGATTACGAGACCAGTTGAATAGAAATGTTAAAGCACCGAACACTAACACAGAAAATACCGCCCGTTTATACTTTAAAAATATATTAACAGTTGTGAAATTATTCATGCGAATAAGCCAAGAATGGTTAAGGTTGTATTTTGAATGTTTCTATGTTGTGAATTAGAACCTGGATAATAAACCAGCTTATTTAACTTTTTAACTATTACTAGTGTCGCTGATCAGCGAACACGCAAATGTAAACAAACAGCTAAAAATAGACCCAATTTGGAGATTTATAACTTTTCAGAAAATTGCTTGCAGACGAGTTTTATTCCTGATTACTTAACTTTAGTAGGTATACTTTCAAATGACATGCCTTTTGAACTACAGATAGGTGCCACTTTTGAGCTATTTTAAGTAAAATATGAGCAATTTTCAGCCTCTCGTCGCCATCTTGAAAACATAGTTTCGTAAAACTATAGAAAAATCGTATTAAGCAAATAAAGTTGTTCAATCTCCATGAAAACGAGAGTATTAGTGCTAATCTTGCATGTGAACAGTAACTGGAGGGGATAACGCATCATAAAGTTTTTAAAAAATCAGATGAATTATTGTGAAATTCCCTTCATTTCCGGTCTGAAAATATTCTCGCTAGGTCAAATTTCAACATGGGCTATAACTCCTATAAAACAGAAAATTGAAACGTTCTGAAACAAGCTCGATTAATATTGACCAAAGTCTAGTTCATATGCAAAATATGAGCTAAATCTATTTTTCCTTCCCCAAACCAGTGGGTGGATTTTACTGAGAGGCCCTCTTAAAGGTTCGACTGTTTGACGTTTTAACTAATAAACAACTGTCTATAAATATACGTTGTAGAGTCATAAACATCCGTGGTGTAGTTGTGTTCATTTTTTGTCGCACTCTGGACTTTTCTGCGTGTTGAATTAATGTTTTTATTTTTGTATTAAACGACTCTAAATTTTGGCTTCCAAAATTTGGCCGACCCGGCGGATTTATACAATCAATATGTTGTAGTAAACGACTCGAAAACCCCAAATTTGGACCCGACGCGAATTTGTACAATATAGTGGAATATAAGCAACTAATTAAAGCAAGGACAAGTTAAAGGTTCTACAGTTTATTTTGATTTATTGTATGGTTCTCATTTGCCTAATACAATAACATTTAGTTCACAATACAATATAAACAAGGACAAGTTAAAGGTTTGACCATATTAAAATACATGTATTGAAATTCGCGCAATGGCTACAAGATTTCGCGCAAGTAAAGATAAAGCGAGTGTTCAAAATACCAAAAAGAACTAAGACATTTATTGTATGGTTCTCATTTGCCTAATAGAATAACATTTAGTTCACAATATAATATAGGGGATATAGTATAATATAAACAAAATATAAACAGGGAAAAGTTAAAGGTTTGACAGTTTCACTACACAATGTCGACAATATACCTTAATACATGTATTAAAATTCACGCAGTAGCTACTAGTTGGTGCGCCCACAGTTTGTGGTAGCTATACTAAAGATAAAGCGTGCCTTCAAAATACCTACAAGAACTAAGACATTAATTGTATGGTTCTCATTTTCCTAATACAATAACATTTAGTTCACAATATAATATAAACAAGGAAAAGTTAAAGATTTGGCGTTTGACTACACAATGTCGGCACTATACCTTAATATTACATGTATTAAAATTCGTGCAGTACGTAGGCCTAGCTACTAGAATTCCGGCGGACCTATTGAATTTTGACAGTAAAAACGCGCCATATAATACATGTATTAAAATTCGCGCAGTAGCTACTAGAATTGGCGCAAGTAAAGATAAAGCGTGCGTTCAGTGAAATACCAACAAGAACTAAGACATAAGACATTTATTGTATGGTTCTCATTTTCCTAATACAACTCAACTCATAGTTATTATGTGCTCATTTGTTATCATGTGCTCATTAATTCTTATATCAATATTGGAACATGATCACGGAATACTGCGTGGCGCAAAATCTCCATTCTTCAAAAACGTATCGTTCAAGGCAACTGAAAGGCGAAGAAGACAATGATATATTGTATCTGACTGCTTCACTACTCAGAAATGATCCACGATCATGATTTGATAAAGTTGAATATGGTCACGTGATTTTCGGTGTGAACCTGACATACTAACTATAGATATTATTACTAAGTATCTGATATTAAATTAAACTAAATGTGATTAATATGTCTCATTTTATATTTTTATTTTTTTCCTATGATGGTTTGTTACTTGTGCAAACGCGCAACTTTAGGTTTCAAACAGTTTCTGCCTTCTGCTTTTTATTGTCAAATTATTGATTTTCTTTGGATAAATCTACCGCTGAAACTGTTCTACACTGAACTCTCTTGCTCGCCATTCCCTTGTCTATTACACCATAGCCAATCTCGTTCCCCGAGCCTGCGATCCTCGGGAAGGAAACGAAGGCTCTGGGATAATCCGTTGCCGAAAGCTTGGAATTCTGGCTAAGATTGAACTGCACATTCCATATCAACGGCCAATCAGATTCTTCCCTGAAACGGATAATCCCAGAGCCTTCGTTTCCTTCCCAAGGACCGCAGGCTCAAAGAACGAGATTGCACCATAGCGTATGGAAAGCCATAACTGTCTTAAGTGATCAAACGTCATTTTGTTGGGTGCTTTTAGCATTATACTCGGTTCTTTCGGCATTATTTGCGGTGCTTTCGCCATTATACGCGGTGGTTCAAGCATTATACGCGGTGGTTCGAGCATTATACGCGGTGGTTCGAGCATTATACGCGGTGGTTCTAGCATTATACGCGGTGATTTCAACATTATACGCGGTGCTTCCAACATTATACGCGGTGCTCTCGTCATTATACGCAGTTAGCGTTACGCGCGGTGCTTTCACCATTATATGCGGTGGTTCGAGCATTATATGCGGTGGTTCGAGCATTATACGTGGTGGTTCGAGCATTATATGCGGTGGTTCGAGCATTATACGCGGTGCTTTCATCATTATACGCGGTGCTTTCGTCATTATACGCAATTAGCGTTACGCCCGGTGCTTTCACCATTATACGCGGTGGTTCGAGCATTATACGCGGTGGTTCGAGCATTATACGCGGTGCTTTCATCATTGATGATGATGATAAACTTTATTTAACCACGCTAACATTGTCAGCAGAAGCTGGTTTCCACAATGGGCGTGTAAAAAACATTAACAAATTGTTACAAGTAAAATAATAAGGAAGTATTAACATGCAGAATATAAAATTAATAAAATATATACAAAAAGTTTGCTATTTACAATGATGTGGTTTTCTTTATAAGCTATAGGTAGCGATTTTTCTTTTAAAACTTGAGAGCGAATTACTTTCTCTTATATTTTTTGGAAGAGAGTTCCATATGGAAGCTCCATCATACATGAAACTCTTTTTCATATTGTTTGTGTTTGGCTTGGGCAAACATATGGTACTTGAGCTGTTAGGGACTGGTCATAAAGTAACTGCTACGATGGGCTGGAGGTAAATCACAAATTTTGCCAACAAGTTCGGTGACCCATCTTAGGATGTAGATAAAAATTTCAAAGTCCATCTAATCTTACAAAAAATGTTTCATGACCCACCAAGGGTGGGTTGACTACAACATTTTTGTAGTTCGCTATAACTACAGCTACTTCAAAAATATGTAGTCAGCTACAACTACTGCTACTTTTGAACAAAGGTAGTTCGCTACTGACTACAGCTACAGCTAAAAAAATGTAGCGAACTATTTCGCTATTTCGCTACGCTATATTTTTAGTTTTACTGTATTTGGAGCATCTTTTAACTCAGGCTGAAATGTAACCTATATATAACAAATCGACTTATGAGTAGCAACAGTGAACACAAAGCAACATTTTTGTAAGCACTACAGTGTTCAGGAGTGCAAACTGACTATTGAGTATCGATTTTAAGCAAACCGTGTCTCAATATCATTCTATTCTATCAAGTTGCTAACAATTTTAGAAAGTAGCGAATAGCGATTCGCTGTTTGAAAAGTAGTCAACTACTTGGCTACTTTTACGCAAAATGTAGTTCGCTATAACTACAGCTACTGTTTTAAAAAAGTAGTCAAAAACTACTGGCTACTTGAAAATTGTAGTTCGCTACAGTAGCGAACTACAACTACTTCGCTACAACCCACCCTTGTGACCCACCCAATCTTAATTGGGAAAATACACTTTTAAACTTGCAGGTATGATTGAACATTGTAAATATACACGGCACTGAGCTGCTCTCCAGTTGGTTGTATTTGTTGTGACTCGACCTCTTCTTGTTGTTGTATAAACAAAGTATTAGCTTCAATAGCGTCATTTGCATTTGATAATTTGGATAGTCTTCTTTACTTGTTTATTATTAATATTTTATTTTTTGAAGTAGACATGCACGGGTTTTTGTTTGGTGGCCCAACCGTGGACATACAAAAAAATTGGCGGCCCATCGAGACTGCCCAAAGATTTTACATGGCCCATCCCAAATCACTCCAGCCCACCCTAGCAGTTACTTTATGACCGGTCCCTTACGAAGACTGCGGTTTAATATTTCTTTTTTGAAAGTAAATAATTCTTTGAGACAATTTGGCCCCATGTTATTTAGCGTTTTAAACATTATTTTTGCCTTTGCTTTCACTCTTTGTTCCTTGAGTGGTTCCCATCCTAATATACTTAGCACAGTTTGTTGATCTACCTCATTAGGCACACATGCTATTACACGAGCAGCTCTGTTATGAAGTTTTTGGAGACGCGTGGATTGCGTTTCACCAAATATATTCCAAACTTCACAACAGTAGCTAAAGTATGGTTGAATTATAGCATTGTATACGGAAACAAGTGTTTTTTTATCAACATATTCTTTAATGCTTTTAAGAGCGTATATTCCAGATGATATCTTTTTACATATATTATCTGTATTGCTCTTCCAACACAAATTTTCATCAACAGTCACACCTAGTGTTTTACATTGAAAAACCTGCTTTATGGGTATGTTTTGAATGTGAATTTTAAGTTGCTGAACAGAAGCTTTTTTCAGCATCTGTTTAGTACCAATAATTTGAAATTCAGTTTTCGCCACATTCAAGCTCAGTTTGTTTGCCATGAGCCATTTACGAATCATTTCTAAATCTGAGTTTACTGCATCTTCAAGATCACTTAAGCATTCTCCAGCTGCTGTGATATTTGTATCATCAGCAAACAGCCGTGGTTTTGTTTTACTCAGACATGCAGGTAGATCATTAATATAGAGTAAGAAGAATAGTGGCCCCAATATAGACCCCTGGGGTACACCACATTTGACGTCGTTTTCCCCTGAAATAGATCCATTGACTTCACATCTTTGAGTACGACCAGTTAAGTATGATTTGAGTAATAGAAATGCACTTCCTGTGATTCCAACTAGTTTTAGTTTTTGCAATAAGATCTCATGGTCAACAGTATCAAAGGCTTTTTTTAGGTCTACAAATACAACCAAATTAAAAAGTTTTCTATCCATGTTTATGTACCAATCATTTGTGCAATCAAGTAAAGCTGTTGCAGTAGAATGAAATTTTCTGAAACCAAATTGATGTTCAGAAAGTATGTTATTTGCACTCAAATATTCATAAAGTTGACTATATAGGATACGTTCCATAATTTTACTAATGGCTGGTAACACAGAAATTGGTCGATAATTTCCTGGCAAGCTTCGTTTGCCATTCTTAAAAAGGGGAATTACTCTTGCAATTTCCCATTCATGTGGAAAAGTACATAAAGTTATTGCTTGATTAAAGATGTAAGTCAATGAATCGGAAATTAATGGTGCAGCAATTTTGATTATCTTGCTGGATATTTTATCCAGGCCAGTAGCTTTGCTACCAGACAGTTCACGTAATAAAAGACAAACATGACTAAGAGTAACTGACTGGAATGCAGTAAATTCAGAATTAGTTTTGTCAAGGAAGTCTTTAGAATGACATCCTGGTGTACTAATTTCTTCGGCTAAATTCGGTCCAATATTCGGAAAGAAGGTATTGAAGCCCTCAGAAATTTCATCAGGGAGTGTTAATTTTATGCCATTTAAGTTTAACTCGCTTACTTTAGTTCTTTGATTTTGTTTACCAAGTAAGGTATTAATTGTCTTCCAAGCAGCTTTTGGATCTTGCTTTTCAGTCGCTATTTTATTGGAATAATATTCCTTTTTGGTTTGTCTTAGAAGATTGTTTGTTTCATTTCTGGCTTTTTTATAGTTATCCCAATCTGTTTCAAGTTTAGTGATAATTGCTTTTCTTTTCAAATTATCTCTTGCAATTATTAGTTTTTTTATATGACTAGTAATCTAAGGATTTTTTTTAGATTTTGTTTTTTTGTTTTGAATTGGGGCATGTTTATCTAGGACTTGTAAGAAAAGTTGTTTCCAAATTTCCCACATAGTGTCAGGATTGTCTGCAAAAAATAGACATGTTCCCATGTTTGAGTTCCTAGGTCTTGTAAAACTGCTGTTCATTGAATTTTTTCATATTTCTAATTTCAATTATGTTATCATTATCTTTGTGTCGAATGTTAATCTTTCTTATGCCATAAATGAGACTGTGGTCACTAATTCCAGTATGTATTACACCACATTTGGATATTTTTCCTGGTTCATTGGTAATAAAATAATCAATAATTACTAATAGTACTCATTTGCATCATTATGTGGTAGTGAGCATCATTATGTGGTAGTGAGCCAGTATGTTTGGACAGCGGCTTAGAAAGAATATTTTATACTTCGTGTCTCGATCACATGTTAGCATTTATATGTTTTGCGACGGCAAATTTTCGCAATATATTTAGAGTTTTTTGAGGGGAAAAAACGTTTACTTCGAACACGATTAATGTTGAAAGAATGCTATTTAGTGTTATATTTTTTTTGTCATCGACGAAATACTTCGATCTCTGGGCATGGAGGCAGTTTTTTCTAAGTTTAGATATAGGTAATGAGAACCATATTGCCTATTGGTGTCCTAGTAATAATTTTATGCCACAATAGTCCCCAAATGTTAGATCCAAAAGTGTAGTGTGAAATATGATAGTGAATGTGATGGCCTCGTGTTGTTGGCACAATGTATGCCTGTGAAAATTATGTTGAGATAAAACTGAGGAAAAACGACTTGTATTTGTATAAATGTGAACCTAAGAAATATAAGTAGGCTACAGGTGTAGATTTATGAAACATAAAATTGGAGATGCATGTGTGATTGTAAAATTGTAACGGTAAAATGTGGTGTAAAAAAATATTTGATCTGCCCAAAAGGTATGATCGCGCTGAACTTAAAAAAGCCTTTATGGAAGCACATGTAAAATATATAAAGCGAGAGAAAGAAATAGTCACGTGCCGTAAAAGTCGGTATCCCTGTACGCGGCATTTCGTCCTTCATGGAATGGTCAGCAGGGATTTGGGGCTGGCGCATGTCATGTGAAGGATAGAATTAACAATTTAGCTATATTTTTTACATACTGGGTGTCCCCAAAAAAACTATACACTGTTTGAGTTCATGTAACGTAAAACCTATATTAAAAGCTATTTCACTAAAATGAAAACCATTCTATTCACAAAGGATTAACTTAGATTTTGATATACAACATTTAATTTTCCGTACGATATTGACTTCGTATTTAAAGTTCCGAGGAGTTTTAAACATTGTCGAAAAAACGACAAAAATTGCCGCATCAGACTAAATTGAAATAAAAATTACACTTAAAGATTGATTGGAATGAAACAAAAAAGTAATAATTTACGTCGATGTCCTTTGCATGGGCTAATTGTGATTCAAATTGGTAATGAAATACTGTAAACATTGTCGATTAGATTTTTGGATCAACAAATGATTCAAAACGCTTATGATGGCATGATTTCTAGAGCATACACAACGGTTCATTCAGGCTCAAAGACACGCTTTTCCTGATGAGTAGACTCAGTCAATCCTTTGTACATAAATTCATTCTTTTAGCAAGAATAAAAATTTGATATGCCGTTTTATGCTAATTTTTAACCTTTTCAGAAATGGTAGTTCAATTTCAAAACGCCAATGGTCCAGCTCTGTCAACGCGCGGAAAATTAAATGTTATATACTGCGATTGTGATTTTTAATAAAAAACGTTTTGCAATCAGGGATTGAATTACACGTTTTTACATTATATGAAGTTAATTAAGATACATATTCAAAATAAGCTATATAAGAAAATATAAAATCATTAAAACGTTAATTTAAAACTACGAATAAGTTCTAATTGCATATGGGATAAAACTATTTCTAAACCGTTCAGTTTTAGCTTTAATATAATAGGTATAGTTTTTTTGGGACACCCGGTATATTGTTGATATTTTTAAAATTATTTCGTTAAATATTACAACGCAGAGATTATAACGTATAAATATTCCGTATAATATTCAAAATATATAGACCATTCAGAGTTTGGGCCGCCTGTGGACTGATAACTAAATAAATATTAACCGCTGTCCAAACATACTGGCTCACTACCACATAATAATGCAAATTATGAATGCACCGCGTATAATGCTCGAACCACCGCGTATAATGATAGAACCACCGCATATAATGCCGAAAGCACCGCATATAATGCCGAACCACCACGTATAATGCTAGAACCACCGCATATAACGATGTAAGCACCGCATATAATGCCGAAAGCACCGCGTATAATGCTCGAACCACCGCGTATAACGATTTAAGCACCGCGTATAATGCTCGAACCACCGCGTATAACGATTTAAGCACCGCGTATAATGCTCGAACCACCGCGTATAATGTTGAAAGCACCGCGTATAATGGTGAAAGCACCGCGTATAATGCTAGAACCACCGCGTATAATGGTGAAAGCACCCAACAAAATGCCGTTTGATCACTTAAGACAGCTATGGCTTTCCATAAAATTCCCTCTCATTACACTGGCCTGTAAGGCCAAGTGTCTTATAAATCCCCCTTTTTCTGTTTTTTTCGTAGTCGAGAAATCGAGTTTGCGTTAGCTCATCGCAGGCTCAGGGTACAACGATTAAGCCCAAATGCCATCGATTCCCTCGGTTCCATGATTTATATAGTATAGTAATAAGCTCGTATATATGTACGTAATAGCCGACTCATGCCATGCTTGTGGTACTTTTTTGTTTATTAGCCTATACACTTGTACGCACGCGCACAATTCCGAACTGCAATGGCGGCTTTCACAGAGTGATCAAACTATATTTTACACAGTTTCGTTGAATTTTCAAAGAATTGTGCCGGTTTCCTATGTATTTTACGCTGTGTCGTACTCTGGACTTTCTTGCGTGTTGAATTAATGTGTCTTTCTTTGTGTAATGACTCGAAAACCACAAAATATAATATTTAGTACTCCACGAAATATAATCCGCGCGAAAAGCTTTGTGGTAGCTATACTAAAGATAAAGCGTGCGTTCAAAATACCAACAAGAACTAGAAGTATTATTGTATCATTTGTATGTATTTGCTAGACTTGCCACAAGTCGACCTCGAAGAAACGCATTTCGTTCGAGGTCGACTTGTGGCAAGTCTACTCATTTACAATAACATTAGTTCGACGCGAAATTTAATACAAATATGGTATCATATTTCATAATACAACTAACAATGTAAACTAGCCATACATTTTGCCGAATATAACTTCGGCCCCTTTGGACATATCTTTTTTGTGATAATGTTATTGGAACCAGAATCGAAAACACTATCTATAGTGTTATTTTCAAGCTTGTGTCTTGAGATTTTCATCTTTTATTTCGGTATTTACAGAATATTTATATTTTTAGCGCGGCCCATGAAACGCATATGAAAACAACGCGCTGTTAGGAAAAACCGGAAATCGATTCTGCAGGTCGGCATGATTTGAACGTGCATCGATCTCCATTACGTCTTCCGAAAAGGTCTTTTATTTTTTTAAAAAGTCCATAAAATTTGCTTGCGGTTTAAGATTTGTATTCCTGCCTTTTGCTCCATAGCACGTATCTCGTTATTTTCAGGCCAGTGTGAACGCCTTGTAATATAGTACTCCTTCGATGCATAAACACATGTCTAGCTTCTATCTTACAAGTGCGCATGCTCCTAAGGCATGATGTAACTATTACGTCATTACATCCCTTTAAACCTTTAGTTTTTTGCATTCACTATAACTGTTTGTGATTAACTAATATCAACCTGAAAGTTCCTATAATGTCTTATTTTAAAGTTCATTTATGATGACTTCTTAGACAATTAAAGTTCATTATAAATGTTTTACTTATCTGACTGTTTATAGCCAAAGTAGGCTGGTGGTTTTGTTTTCCTTTTCGGGCGTTCATTGGTGTTCTGCTTGCTCGGCTGTTCTTCTTTATCTGCTGGGTTATCTGTTTCACCTTTCTTTTCTTTAAACTTTTTAAAATGTGACGAGTTCCGAGTGACTTGGCGATTGTCATTTGACGCTGTAATCATTGATCCTTTCTTCTTAACAATTTGGTATTTCTGATGTTCATAAGGGGTCTGCAATTTACCTTTCTTTGAGTTTCTCAGCAGGACTGCATCACCGACTTTGAATTCAGAGGATTTGGCTTTGTTTCGTTCGTCAAAGTGGACCTTGTTCTTTTGTCTTGACTTACACGATGCATCAAGTGCTTGTTGATGGTTTGGGTCAGCTGGTGCTACAGTTTGTGACTGGGGTAACTTGACATTTATGGCACGATTGAATAGCAAGGTTGCAGGAGCCTGGTGGGTTACACTATGGGGCGTAGCTCGGTAGTTTCTGAGGAAGGTAAACAGGGTTTGTTTCCAAGACCTGCCTTCAACTTTGGCAGTTCTAGCTGTTTTCTTTAATGTTCTCATAAATCGTTCGGCTTCTCCGTTTGCCTGAGGCCAATAGGGCGTTATACGCTGATGTTGGAAACCAAGATAATTAGCAAACTGTTTGAATTCTGTACTATTAAATGGGGCGCCATTGTCCGATTTAACTGTTCTGGGAATTCCGTGAGTAGCAAAGATTTTGTCAAGACAGGGAATAACAGTTGTATGGGCTATTGTTCTAATAATATCTACTTCGGGGTATCGTGAGTAGTCATCAATCAGTACAAGTAAGTACTCACCACTGGGAAACGGGCCGCAAAAATCAAGTGATACACTTTCCCATGGATTCTTGCTAGCTTCAGGCATACGTAATGGTTCAATGTTGCTTGTGTTTGTTGTGACTTGGCAAGCTAAGCAGCAGCTAACCTTTTCTTCCACTTGTTTATCAATGGTCGGAAACCAGACCTTCTCACGCAAGAGTTGTTTTGTCCGTGATATGCCTTGATGGCCTTCGTGTGCGAGGTCTATCACATGGTTTTGAAGTTTACTTGGTATGACTATACGGGTACCACGTAGGAGGAGACTTTGATCACTGTTAACTGACAGTTCGTTTTGGATGTGAAAAAAACATTCTACCGACTTGCGATCAACACGAGGTTGGAGTTTCGCATTGTGCCACTGTTTGGTTTGAATTGCTTGAATGACAGCTTGAACTGTGGTATCAGCTTTTGTGGCTTCTTTGATTTCTTCCAGCGTAAGGGCCTTGGGAACAGCATGCATTGAAACGAAATTAACATATTCTTCAGCGCATCTCTCCTCATGGCTGGTAGGTGATGATGGCAACGGATGGCGGGACATAAAGTCGGCTGGATTGTCAGAACCAGGTTGATACTGAACATTGAAACGATATGGTTGTACCTTTAATAACCATCGTTCAATACGAGCAGGTGGTTTGCTTTGTGGGTCGTTGAAAAGACGTTCCAGTGGCTTGTGATCAGTAATAACAGAGAATTGGGTACCATATAAATATAGATGAAATTTATGACATGACCAGACAATAGCCAGAGCTTCTCGCTCAATTTGTGAATAGCGAGTCTCTACAGGAGTTAATACCCGACTGGCATAACTGACAATACGTGGCGAAGCACTGTGATCTCTAGTGGTAGGATATTGGACAAGTATAGCACCAAGACCAACTGGACTTGCATCTACAAGAACTTCAATTTTGTGCGAGGGATTATAATAAGCCATTGTTGTTTCACTGGTTAACACGGATTTGATACTGTCCATAGCATGTTGTTCAGTACTGGTCCATTTCCACTTGACATGCTGTTTTGTCAGGTCTCGTAATGGTTTAGCTAGTGTCGCAAGGTTTGGGATGAATCGGGCACAAAAGTTGACCATACCTAGAAAACTTCGGACTTCGTTTGGATTGGATGGAGGTTGGGAGTTGCGTATAGCTTCCACTTTGCGAGGATCAGGTGAAATGCCCTGCGATGAGAATACATATCCAAAATATTCAACGCTGGTTTTGTTGAATTCACACTTCAGCTTATTTAATGTTAGGTTACGAGACTGAAGACGTTCCAATACAGATTTAAGGTTGTTGTCATGTTCTTTTTGGTTGGATCCATAGACTAAGATGTCATCACTGATGTTAATACAGCCGTTGAGACCTTCAAGAGTTTCTCGAATAGTATTTTGGAAAATTTCAGCTGCAGAGGTTACTCCGAAATTAAGGCGCTTATATCTCCTCAGGCCGACATGGGTGCTAAACGTGGTAATATAGCGTGATTCTTCTGAGAGTTCAAGTTGGTGATAACCTTGATTGAGGACAAGCTTTGAAAATACTTTAGCGTCATTTAGATCTGCTATGACGTCATCTATGGTGGGGGTTATGTGACGTTCTCGCTGGATTGCCTTGTTGACAGCCCGCATATCCACACAAATTCTAACATCGTTTGGACTTTTGGGTTTCGGCACAACAACGATTGGAGAAACCCAGGGCGTTGGACCTTCTGTTTTCTCGATGATGTCATCCTTTTCCATCTCTTCAAGCTTTTTCTCCACCTGTTTCCGTAGATGGAATGGTATCCGCCGATGGGTTTGAGCAACGGGTGGAATTGATTCGTCAATATGTAGCTTCACCTTATGATCTTTTAATTTTCCAACGCCATTGAATAATTCCTCAGGTATTGCAACATTGCAGGATACAGTTGTGTTCTTAGCAGTGTCCACAGCGTTAGTAATTGCAATCAAACCAAGATGCTTTGCAGTATTGTAGGATAACAAAGAACCTCCAAGGCGACCGTTGTTGCTAACGACAAAAAACTCGGCAGCATCAATTCGTTTCCGCGATTCTACAGTAGCAGTAAACTTTCCAAGGACACGGAGGGGTTTATCGGACTTGTAGGGGTAGATGTTGATAGAACTGTGTTGCAATGTTATTTCCGGTTTGAGGGCTTCAAAATCCTTTTCTTCGAGTAAATTAACTGTCGCTCCAGTGTCAATAATGAATTTAACTTTGGCTAGGTTTTGAATTCGTAAGTTAACCATTGGATGTTTGGTATTTTCGTCTGTATCTTGCACCATAAACGTATATTCATCCGACTCGGAGTGTTCACTGGTATTGTCACTTGCGATTTCTTCGTTTACATATTTAACCGTCTGACGTTTGTCACTTTCATGGTGGCGATGTTGTTGTTTTTGTGGAGATAAACGGCATGCGACGGCAAAGTGATTCAATTTCCCGCAAAGTCGACACGTTTTCCCTTTTGCTGGACATACGCCAGGATGAGGATAGGGTTTGCTGCAAAAATAACATAGTTTCGTTGATTCTTGTCTTGGTCCTTGACGTTGTGAGTTGAAGTTCTTCGAAAAGTAATTTCGTGTTGCAGCAGTTTTCATCTGGTTGACTGATTCTGTGTTGTTATTTTCCATTTCCTGAGCTTGTTGGTGTGATAGTTCGTAGGCTCGGCCTTGATCTAAAAGTTGTTGGAGAGTCATTTCAGTACGAAGGGCTTTTCGTCGAAGCTGTTGGGACGTGCACGTTTGGACAATTTGTGTTTTAATTTCGCGATCCATGTCTGCAAATTCACACGTGGAAGCAAGGTGTCGAAGGCGAGGGTGGTAAGAATCGAGCTTTTCGTCATGGCGTTGGCTAGCTTGGCGAAATTTGTAGATTTCATACTCCGTATTCTTTTTAGGCTCGAAATAAGTTGTAAGTGATTTCACAGCGGTGTCAAAATCATCCTCAGAACCTTTCTGTTCGGCGGTAAATGTGTCAAAGATATCGTAAACTTGTGATCCAGCCAAGTGTATAAGTAAAGCACGTTTCCGTTTCTTTGCCGATATATCCATAGCGACCATAAGATTGTTAAAACGTTGCAACCATTTTTTCCAGCGAGTGGCAATAGAAGAACTTGAAGTGTCGTTCCCATAAACTATAAATGGTTCGAAATCGGGTATGGCTTTTGCCATATTTTATTATTATTTTTGTCCTCGTCGCCAAATGTAATATAGTACTCCTTCGATGCATAAACACATGTCTAGCTTCTATCTTACAAGTGCGCATGCTCCTAAGGCATGATGTAACTATTACGTCATTACACGCCTGAGCAGGCGTCTTGTTTAATTATAAAAGTTCATATCCTAGATAATTTATTTATAAATTGTTATCCCTTATTATATTTGCCAAAACAGCAACAGTCCATCACATTTGCCAGACATAATTATTGCAACTAATGGAAATTGTATGGATTGTCAGTTGCAAATTTACCTAGTCATTGCGTATATGATTAATAATACTCTGCAATTATTAACTGTTTTAACTACTACAGCTCGTAGCATGCTTTTAGGAGGAGTACTTCTTTTACCTCATTCATGAGTTCAAATTCATTATTTTTGTTCAATTTATCCTTTTTTATGAGCTCTGTCTTACAAACTAATTTTTTAAAAAGGTGTAGGGAGGAGAGACAGGCAGAGGAATCGAACATGATGCCACAGAGTACATATACAAATCAAAATCCGATTCCTTGTCCGAACCTTTGATGTTGGCGCAACTGCCGCCATGTCCCTAGCCAGGGCACTAAGGAGAGATAATCTTCCTCCAGAAAAAAAATGTCAGGCGTTCAA
Organism: Paramuricea clavata; assembly: GCA_902702795.2. NCBI lineage: Eukaryota > Metazoa > Cnidaria > Anthozoa > Malacalcyonacea > Plexauridae > Paramuricea > Paramuricea clavata. Next base: position 16,132 of record CACRXK020000491.1, read on the forward strand.
AGGGGGGGGGGGGATGTGAACGCCTCTCATTAGCGCACTGGCTAGGGAACATGACGACTGAATAACAGCTGCATGGTGGCTGGATACGGTCAACATTTTGCGCAGATACATGCACGCCTAGCGTGCCTATTTTTTCTATATATGACAACTTAATCAAATTTATGTGGCCATTTTATATACAGTCACCTCTATAACACGGACATTTTGGAAATTCCGCTGCTTAAAAAGAAAATTCCACACGCTAACAAGCTGAACGTATTTGAATAAAAATTAAAATCTCTCCCACCGAGCTTTAGAACTTGCATGGTCGTGCTCCAAAGCAATTAATAAACGCTACTCGGCTAGAGCATATTTTCATTCATCTTATAACTTTTTCGAAATTCGTAACTTTTATACTAAAGTTATGTTTGTGAAGAAAGTAATTTGATCGTCGTCAACTTATCCTACTGATGTACAGTTTTTTATCAGAATACAAATAGCTGGTATTTGCTTGGCTTACGTCGCTTTGGGATGATATAGATAATTGTTTATTTGCTCGGTAAGTGCTTACTCGTCATATACTGAATAGAAATGACAGAAATTTTGATATATTGATATAATTACAAAGCAATAATAGCCGCCAATACCAGGATTGTCTTATCAAATGTGAAAACTTGAGAATCTGTTAAAAGGTATATAGCTATGTCGTAATTGAAATTATTGTGTCGTAGTAAGTTCCTTATAATACTTCTCCTTTAAGTTCTGTGGAAAACCTGTAGATCAGGCCTATAGCCAAGGGTTTACCGATGTACTCAATAATACTGGCCCAATATATCATTAAACCTAAAATTCCATGCTATATGTTTGTCTGGCTGAGCATTTAATTTTGGTTAAAATAACAATACTTATATAACAGTAAAGAATTAGCATGGGGGAACCAGGACCCCCTGAGGACATACAATTATATCATAATCATATTGCTGTAATAGCGAGTCTGTGGGGCGACAATTTGGCCACAGTTTAAAGTACAATTGGCGCATTTCTCCTCGTCAACTCTTCTCCCACAACATTGTGTGTGTCATAGTTGTTTTAATTGTCTTAGAATATTTGCTTAACGAATTGGTGCATTAATAGTACCTAATGTCATGAATTAGCCACTTGCTGCGGAATTATTACTTGAGTGAGTGAGTGATTAAATTTGTTTGAAAATGAATCCGCAATATAAAATTGTACAAAATCCGTAATATACTAGCCTGAATGGGATAAATTCTGCCGCGCATATAACAAGGTCTTCATGTGCGCAACGTTTACATGTGCGAGAATATATGCATGGTCAGAAAACTGTACGTAAAATTGCACGCAATTGCCTTTTAAACATGGCATAAAATCACCACGAGTTTATTAATAAAAGACAACAGAAAAATTAAAACAAGCTTAAAGAATCACAATCAACCGTGATGCTTTGCGCGCTGAAATGTTTTGATTGTTTTGTATTCCGCCATTTTATTAACCACTTTAGTGACGAAATATTGACATCCGAAGCGTATCCTTATCAATCTGCAGTATTCTTAGACGATGTCATATTTTTTTATTGTTGGAATATGTTAAAAGATCATTGATTGAGATTTTGACGTGTGTTTTTATCTTATTAACCAATGATTTTAGAAAATATTCTCATTTTATAAAGTAGATGGCTTGTATTTCCCATTCGTGGGAAATACAGAAGTGAGGTATATCAAAAAGAATACCGTTGACAAGTTCAACGTACGTCCTTTGGACGGAAAGGAAAGAAAGCTTGGGAATACGGGGGCTTTCGCATGGCAAGTTCGCCGAAATCCTGCTCCATCAAAGCATGAACGAACTGCGTGAACGTAGCAGACTATGGGGCAGGAATCAGGATTTCATCAAAACACTAGTGAGTAAATGTATTTAAAAAATTTTTGTTTATAATAAAGCTAATTGCATATCATTTTTAGCGTTTGACTATTTTCGTAGACATTATTAATTTTTTAGCTATGCAAATATTCACATAGCGCGAAGCGTCAGCGCATCATGGTTGGCTGTGCATGATTCTTAACTTACAGAACGTCTATTTCATCACGAACATCTTATTATTCGAAATGCTTGGCGACTATTCGCACCATTCTTCTATATTTTTTTTTTGGGCGAAAGAAAACATCCGCGGTTTTGGTAATATGCATGACTTTATAAAAGTAACAAATTTCTGAGGGCGTGAAAGAAAAGTGAAAGTTGCAAAATTATTGCAAAATTTTAACACCACATATACGCAAAATTTAGATTTCTAGAAATGTATTAAAATTAACGAACAAATTTAGTAATTTCGAATTCGACTATCCACCTTCGACGTTTGACTCTCGATACTCGACCTCCACGTTTGAGTCTCGATCCTCGACCTCTGCCTTTCGACAGTCGACAATTATCCAAACTCCACTCAGTCCATATTCCCATAGCGTATAAGCAAAAATGAACCCTTAGACCATAATCAGTGCTCGAGCAGCTGCATCGTGAGTATCTGGCTCGGGTTTATTAGGCTATACATATAACTACTAACAAGTAGCCTATGGCTTAATTAACAGTAATAAATGGTGAAAAACGTTTGAAAAACAAAAATAATAATCTAATTATCAACGTCATATTTCTATGTTCAGCTATTGGAGGCAAACAGTATTTGACCATAACGCACAAGCGTTGAAAATGGAGCAAGAAAACGGAAAAAAGCAACAGTTAGAAGGCTACAATAACAACTATCAGATGACAATTAAAGACTATGAGCAAGCCTTGGAAATTGCAAAAGAACGAAAGGATCAAGCTCAAGAGACAACGGCATACCTTAACTTAGGAGAAGCTTATAGATTTTACAATCAGTTTGAAACGGCAATTAAATACTATGACCAAGCCTTGGAAATTGCAAAAGAACGAAAGGATCAAGATCAAGAGACAACGGCATACCTTAACTTAGGAGAAGCTTATAGATTTTACAATCAGTTTGAAACGGCAATTAAATACTATGAGCAAGCCTTGGAAATTGCAAAAGAACGAAAGGATCGAAATCAAGAGACAACGGCATACCTTGGGTTAGGAGTTGTTCATAGATTGAACAATCAGTTTCAAACGGCGATTAAACACTATGAGCAAGCCTTGGAAATTGCAAAAGAACGAAAGGATCAAGATCAAAAGACAACGGCATACCTTAACTTAAGGACAAGCTTATAGATTTTACAATCAGTTTGAAACGGCAATTAAATACTATGAGCAAGCCTTGGAAATTGCAAAAGAACGAAAGGATCAAGATCATGAAACAACGGCATGCCTTAACTTAGGACTTGTTTATAGATTGAAGAATCAGTTTCAAACGGCGATTAAACACTATGAGCAAGCCTTGGAAATTGCAAAAGAACGAAAGGATCAAGATCATGAAACACAGGCATGCCTTAACTTAGGACTTGTTTATAGATTGAAGAATCAGTTGCAAACGGCAATTAAATACTATGAGCAAGCCTTGGAAATTGCAAAAATACGAAAAGTTCAAGATCATGAAACACAGGCATGCCTTAACTTAGGACTTCTTTATAGATTGAAGAATCAGTTGCAAACGGCAATTAAATACTATGAGCAAGCCTTGGAAATTGCCAAAGAACGAAAAGATCAAGATCATGAAACACAGGCATGCCTTAACTTAGGTGTTGCTTATAGATTGAACAATCAGTTTCAAACGGCAATTAAATACTATGAGCAAGCCTTGGAAATTGCAAAGGAACTAGAAAATAAACAGAAAGGAATTGTTGCGAGAAATGCAATTGAAGAGTTGTCAAGAATTGCAGGTATGTTAAGGCATTTGAATGTCCTGGCTGGTTCAGCGATGGATCCAGCATGATCTGGTTGGGGGGGGGGGGTGCTCCGCAAAAAAAATTTTTCGGAGAGCAACAACCTCCCCCCTCACCCCCGTGGACAACTGTTTAGGGAAAAAAATTTTCCGGACGAGTACGTTGCAATTGCTTTCCAGGATCTTTACACGTCCCTCAACTTACCTCACTACTAAAAATAAAATGTTCAATTTTGGGTTTAAGTGAAAAGTTAAGTAAGAATTATTTGGGAAGCTCTAAGCGGTAACACTACCCTATAACCTAAACTCAAAGTTTGGAAACGTAAAACTTGCCTGACACCAGAAAACCTTTAAACCCAGAGTAGGGTAACTAGGCCCAGTTGATGAATGAGAATGCAGTTGCCCATGGACATCTTGGGTAACACATTTTAACTTTTTGCATGTATTTGTAGCTTCGCTAAATATAATAATTTTTATACACGATGCAAATATTCATGCAATGCAAAGACGGGGACAGAATGAGAGCTTGAATCGATGCAATTATCTGCATGTGGGCCAATATATTGACACAATGCTTAAGTATATTTATCTAGAGCAATATTGGGTTCTTTCTGGCTGCGTTTTCGCTAACAAAATCTTTCCTCGCTTTGACTTCACTGCAATAATGTTAATAAGATTGTAATTTTTTTCTTTAGATTTAGATGCAGTCAATGATGATTATAATACTAATTGCGATCAAAATTCTAATTCATTGGGTGACGCTCAACTTCAGCACAAAAGTGTTGATAGTGTGAACCAAACAGACATCGAAAACGGAAGTATTAGTGACCATAAAATTGCGTCTGCAGAACAACTATTAATCTTGGGACGTTCTTACCAAACGCAAGGCCGAAATGAGAAGGCTGTCAAAAGCTACGATCAAGCAGTTCTAATTGCGGATGAAACAAATCACAATTATATCAAAGCGAGAGCTTATCAATTGTTGGGAAATGTATTTACTGGAACTTCCGAATATATAAAAGCAATCGAGTATTATCAGGCGGCACGACAAATATATCCAGGCTACGAAGCAGATGAAATGGAAGTAATAGCATATCAATGGCTAGGTTACAACCACCTGCAAGCTGGTCAATACCAAGAATCAATAGAGTATTACAACGAAGTCGCAAGACTTGCCTCACAGCTTGAATGCAAAACGAGAGAAATCAATGCTAGCATAGGTTTAGGAAGTGCGTTCAGTTATATTGGCGACCTTGAATCCTCAGAAAAGTATTTCTTAAAAGCTATCACAGTGGCAAAACAGCTCAATCACAAAGGTCTTAAAAAAGTAGCTCATACAAATCTAGGACATGTACAATACAAGAGTTGTAAGTTTAATGCAGCTGTCAAATCGTATCTCAAAGCTGAAGAAATTTCTCTTGATCTTGCTGATAGAAAAGAAGATGCCAACGCATGTCACATGCTCGGCCATACCTTTCAACAATTAAAGAAACACGAGAAAGCCATTAAATCTTACAAGAAAGCGTTAAGCATTAACAAAGAAATAAAGAATAAAGAAATGCAAGGTGTTTGTTTTGAGAAAGCTCTGGAGGGAATTATCAATGAATGGTGCGGTTACTGCTGCCTTTTTATTGCTGGTCAACATCAAGAAGCAATAACATTTTACGAGAATGCGAAAGAAATTGCCAAACAAGTTGGAGAAAAATATCAAGAATATCGCACAAACCAAGCGATCGGAAATATCTTCTGCAACATTGGTAACTACGAGAAGGCGAAGGAATATTACCAAGAGGCTTGGACAGTTGCCGTGGAACTTGGTGATAGACATTGTGAAGGAACATCATGTTTGAATTTGGCAACAGTTTGTGGGAAAGATTGTGATTACAAGATGGCGATAGAATGGTATGAAAAGGCTCTGTATATTGTTAGAACACATGTTAATGATGATATTCTGAAAGAGGAGGCTTTAACTGGTTTGGGAATTGCCTGGTTCAATCTTGGAGATACTAAAAAGGCAATTGACGAGATTCAAAAAGCTCAAAAGTTGGCTAAAGATAGTGACACAGGTAATTATTTTTGATTATCAGTATGAAAATATATAGATGTCGTATACATATATAGGTAAGCATATGATTGGCTTCAATTTTTCTCGGCAAATATTGTATATATTTGCATGTTTTAAAATTTTGAAAATTGTACTTTCTTATTTTGTAGGTGAACGAAACGTTCACCTTACGCACCAGCACAAAAGATCTAGAAAGAAAATGTTGTCCTCACAAACACCAGGTAAACGTGACAACTCCAGGTGAATTAATTTAATGTTCGCACGAACAAATTCGCCTAGTGGAAAATGGGCTTTATATACATGCAGGGTCTATAAAAATGGTAATCCAACTTTGGCATGTTATTGTGCATAATATATTACGTTTATCCATTTACTTTTCTCATATTAATAAAGATCAGACTTTTAGCTGTCGAATACCTTTCTTCTTTCATTGCGATCAAAAATAGCCAAATCTAATCCAATCGATTTTTAAAAAAATGTCGGTCGAAATCGCATTTTTCCACCGTTGGGAACTGCATGTAAAGCTATTGTCTTAGTATTGAAATTATTCTCATTTGAGATTCAAATTGAAGTCCCTTGAGTAAATATGGCCATAGGCGTACGGGAGGGGGAAATCTGGGGGAGGGGGGAAATCAAAAAGCAGTTTGCCCGAATTTTCCCCATTGTGCCCGGCATACTGAAAAAGGGAAGGGGGTTCGACAAAAACATTTTTCCCATTTGACGAAATTCCATGTTAGTTTTACAAATTTCTGGTATTTTCAAATACTATTTTGCATATGTCTTCTTTTTAAAGTTATTTCCACCAATTTTTGCCCGAATTATGTCTATAATTTGCCCGAACTTCATTTTGACTGGGGGGCAATTGCCTCCCCCTCCCGCCGCGTGGCGTATGAACATGGCGAAACCCATGTGTAAGCATGAAATTTTGATAAACTTTTAATCGCCATTTTACATCGAAATTGAGTGACTAAACCCATGAACCAAGAGACCGGTCATTATTTATGGCCGGGGGGGGGGGGCACTGAGGAGAAACGTTTTCTTGGCCAAATTTTTTAGTGGCCCAACCACTTATTTTGCTGTTGGCTGTCGCGCACCAGACCCTAATTTTTTTTGAAAGTTCTTGCACGGGTGAGCACAAAAAATAAGCCATCTTGAATATCAGTGATACAACTATAACCACAATGCAATGTAAAGCGCTACGAAAATGTAATAAGGGGAATCTAGTATTTAGAACACGCAATAAAATAGCCCGTTTGGTTAGTGTTTTTCTTCCGTCTGCAAAATAAAAACTTTCATATAGATTCTGAAGTCAGTTTTGGGCATCTGTTGCTCGATATGGCATTTTTGCAATTGGAATTTTCGAATAGAAATTTACATGCAATTTCAGATTAAATTTTAAATTGTTCATAAATTTTCGTTCTAAAATTCCTTCTACAAAAATCCCATCTACATTTACTTGATAAATTGTCTCTACAAATCTTCCAGGACATCACATGTGGCACACTTGCACATCAGTCAATATATTTTTCAATAGTGTCCAGTCACATGGTGATTGATATTTTATATTCAGATGCAATTGAAGACAAAGAGTCAGAAAATGTTGTCATGTGTGAAGAGAAAGAACCAGTAATTACAGGTATACGTCTAATACATTGAAATAGGGGAATAATCCAGTAATGAAAAAGGCATATCAGTAAATAACTCCTTGTTCTATTAGGCTATTGGAATGAAATTAATCAACAGTAGCGTGTGTAAATTTCACATTCATGCATAAAAATAATTCCTAATATTTCAGCTATATATTGATTTAAATATTTTGAACAATACAGATCATAAAATGTGGACATTAACGTCTTATTTATTTTATCAAATAAATTGAATTATTATACATTGTAGTTGGTAAAAGCAATTTGATTGGCTAAGAGCTTACAGTTAAATCGCGCAATCACGCAACCTACAGAAAATTCAATTTTCCGCTGGCAGATAACTGAGTTATCTGTAAATGAGCCTGCGATGATTAGCAAGCGGTATCTATTTAACACAAACAAATATATAATAAAACAATTATCGAATTCGGTTTTTACGATATGCAAAATTATCAAGGTCTCGGTAAGCGTTATCGGCCTCGCCCTCGGCTGATAACGCTTGCCTTAACCTTGAAATTCCGCATATCACAAAAACCTCATCCAATAATTGTTAATTATTATTCATTGTACTCAGTATTTTCTCGTATTCTTATTGGTTGAAAGCCTACAGATAATTTTCCGTATCTCGGTGCAAACATGAACATGACTAAATATCGTATCTGCATGTGAACATGACAAATAAATATCGTATCTGTAGGTGCCCGCGTATTTTTGCAGCGGTATTTTGCATGAATTGGAAAAGAGCGGTAAATTTGGTAAAATTATTTTGTTTTGACAATGGCTTTTCCTCGTTTTGGTTTGAACTTGATTGTTTTTGTTACAGAATGAATAATAAAAGAATTATTGAATTCGGCTTACGCAGGATATCAGAATTATTCAGACCTCGGTCAGCATTTCATTTAATTTTTTTCAGGCGGTCGCGAGCGTGCAGAAGCATTGATGGAAGAAGCGTGCAACCCAAGCAGGACAGAAAGGTTACATATGAAAGACTTGGTTCTTATTAAAAAATACATCGAAATTTCAGCTTCATACGTGTATAGCCGCCAACTATCAACTAAGGGACCTTTTACTGAGAAAGTTCGTAAAGCCATGACAGAAGATGTTAAAAAGTCAGCTTATACAAACTTGTTGACTAAGAACGATGATAAACGCAGTAAAAATGATGGGGAATTTGTCAATTGGGATGGACAAGTTTTCAACTTTGCAAAAAGCGAAGTATTTAAAAATTCTTCGACTCAAATGCCTGCAAGACTGAATGAACATTTGGTCTCATATATGAAATCCATTGGTCAAATTGCATGTGGCAGAGTTAGAGGGACATGTTTCCTTGTGACAGACATGCAAGTGATAACTAACTATCATGTTTACAGAATGATTAAAGATGAAAGAATGGAGGTTGGAAATCCTAACTTGCCCATCACTGTTCGGTTTGATTATTTGTACCCTGAACAAACAGAGCATATTGTCACTGTGGAAGTTGACGAAGGACACCATACGACACTTGAGAATCCATCGTTGGATTACAAATTCCTTCGTTTAAAGCAAAGCGAAGGTCTTACAGATCGTGTTCCACTTGGTCCGATGGTCAGAAATTGGCAACTATCAGATGGTCGAGTAGTTATCCTTGGTCACCCGGAATGTAAGGAAATGCAAGAGGAAGTCTGTGTTGTTGTCGGCTATGATGCATGGCTTGACAGATTGAATGAAAGATATAAACAATGTAGTGGCGTACACATGACCAATTCACACTTGTTGTGGAACGATACAAAATATCAAGATCATCTTCCATACGAGACAACCTTTTTCCGTGGTTCTAGTGGTTCTCCTGTTATTGAAATGAACGGAAACATCATCGCCATGCACACACAGGGATACGTTCTGGATAGACCGAATGAAAATAGTCCAAATCAGCAGGAAAATGTCTCGCATCAGGAGCATCAAGATATTTCTAGACAGAGAAATACAACAGCATACTCCTTGATGGAATTTGGCGTCCAGTTTATTTCAATATGTCGAGATATAAGACGATGGCATGGTGAAGATGTTGTCAAACTAATTTTCCCGAATTATGAATTAAAACTTAGCGAACAGCCAGTGGATGCAACTTAGTTTTACTCAGAGATGGATTTACTGGGTGGAGCCTAGCCTTGGAAAGGGGATTGAAAGAGGAGTGGCAATTTCTTTATCGAATCTATTTTTCTATTTGGAAAGGCAATTAAAAAGACAAAATTAAAATTATAGAGACAAAATGAGATAGTAACATGATTAAGAAATTGCGAAGCAATACTATAAAGACTAGTGCCTTTCTACGGGAGGTCCCTCTAGTGATTAGACACTTGGTCAACAGTCGATGAACACCCCCTTACCAGACCTGGCTAGATGTCAGTGACAATGAAAGGTGAGACTGATATTAATAGGTTATATTTGTAAAATTGATTGTAAACCCTCTCCTGATCCGTTTCAATATTGCTTTACTTGTTGGGAAAGATATCGACCGCGCAATAGAACACAAAAAGACTTCGGATATCATTAGTCTCGCAACATTGAACAAGGGGAGGTTATGTTGTCGTTTCAGCCTATAATCGTCCATGAATTATTCACTGTTGTAGGTTATATACATCGACAAAAATCACATTTGTAGGTACCAAATGTAATACTGATTGTAAGCAAAAGAGATTATATATAGAAGATGTGTAGCCAGGATTAAACATATTAAAAGATTAGGCGTTCTCTCTGACTTAGTCAGAGAACGTCTTATCTTTTAAAAGAGATCATATATTTTAAATTCCTTACAATTCCAGCGAAGGGCATATCAACCATATCATTACCTACTTATTGTTCATATGGATGCATGGATGTTTTAATTTCCCATTTTAAACTATAACACTATAGCTAAATGTGTGTATGGAAGAAGTATATCTACAATCGTGACAAAACTTAAACTGTTAATAAAATAAATCAAAAGTTTAGGAAAATACATGCAACTAACTTAATTAGGTTTCCCCCCTTTCCCACACCTAATGTTGCCAATATTCTCAACAACATTGTCTTCGGGGGACGGGGGAAGATATTTTAGACAACATACAGGAATCAAACTAGAATTTAAACTCTCACAGAGGCAAATTAAAATTTTATTAACAAGTTATGTCCACGATTGTAGTCTGTACAATTAGCTAAATTAGGTTGTTCAGTTGAAACCTCGGGGTTAGACAGGCTGTGTGGAATTTTGGACCACGTTGTCATTAACATATAAATACTGAATGGATTAATGAAATCGGAAATCCCACAATATAAACTTGTAAATAACTAGTACTGGGAATTTGTTGTAATAATTTCAATACAAGCCATGTAGAAAGATCAGTGCAACTATTACAGGCCAAAAATAAGAAATGTTGACAAAATGTACTTTCACGTACTCTATATATACTTCAGTGTCATGGGAGAACATTACAGTTTCCTTAAAGAAATTACGAACGACCAGCGATTTTAAAAGACAATATAGAGTAGATTTACTATCAAATCAAAATAATAACCTTAGTTAAATTGGGAATGTTGATCGGTTTATTTTATGCCTCAATGGATTGGTTAAACAAATGAATTAACTAAGGAATTGGAATATTAAAACGTTATGAATTGGAATTGGAATATTAAAACATTATGAATTAACAAAGGAATTGGAATATTAAAACGTACTAGATCATTTGTCCCAAATGAGATCTTGCACACCATCTACAAAGCATTAATTCAACCATATTTTGATTATTGCTCTCCCCTTTGGGATAATTGTGGGGTGTTACTAAAACAAAAATTGCAAAGATTCCAAAATAGAGCAGCAAGGGTTCTGACGGGAGCAAACTATGATACCAATTCCTCTGAACTCCTTGAATGGCTCAATTGGAAAAATCTCGATACCAGATTTAAATTCAACAAGGCGGTTATGGTATACAACATCCTTAGAAATGGCACAGCCCCGTGCCTTCGCGAAACATTTTCTGCACGGAGTGACCATAATGTTTATAATTTGAGAGGATATGATACTGACCTCTCAATTCCAAAACCTAAAAAAGAATTTCTAAAAAGGAGTTTTAAATATAGAGGAGCTAACTTATGGAATAGTCTGTCTTATGATGCCAAGAGTGCTCCTACGATTTATACTTTCAAGAGGTTAATCGAAATCGAAAACTAGTACTTATCTATTTAAATACGTCTTTAAGCAGTTATCAATAGTGTGTGCTGTTATATTGATCTAGTTTGTTATTCTTTTTTTTTCCTTTTGTATATAGTGTAATTGGTAAATAGTAATAGTTTCTTCTTGTAAATATATAGTGTAATATAGTCAGTAATCTTATTAATTTAGTATAATATAGTGTAGTAGACGCCCCCCATGAAAACCAGTCTGTAGCTGATGGGGCCAGCGTCTTAAAAGAAGTTTTAAATACAATACAATACAACTAATTAATTAGTAATTACAGTAAGTTAATAAAAATAGCTATATTCATGTGTAATTAATGTTATGTTAATTTTCTTTGCTGCTGTTTTTTTTCTTTTCTTTTGACCAAAAATCCAAATAGTTATGAGATGTATATACAATTATCAAAAGTAGACGGTGGTCAACTCAAAACCATATGCTATACTTTGGCCGCCTGGCACAGTTTGAATATCTTAGGCCTGTTTCAAACGTCGCACTTCTCATGCGAACGCATTAGAAACAATAGATATGAGGCATTTTAGTTGATTATCCACTGTATTGTTTTTAATGGGTTCGGCACATGAGAAGCGCGACGTTTAAAACAGGCCTTAATAATTTAAAACTTTTTTATGTATTTACACCGAATTTATAGGCCCATAATGAATATCTCGTCTAATGTAATGTAATGTAATGTAATGTAAGGGACGGACCATTAGAAAAGTGATGGGGGGGGGGGGATTTTCTAAGAGGCAATATATTTTTTTTTTGTACACCTATAGAAGAAATATTTTTTTTTCTCACTTGATGGTTGGAAATATTTTTTTTTTAAAGGGGCCCTACAGTAATTTTTTAGTCAAGTAAGTATTGTTTACATTTTTTGTTATTGTCGCTACTTGACATGCGCACCACAGTATGCATGCGTTTTCTGTGTGCGAAAGTACTCATACTCATGGATACTGCATGTAAGATACAGCCAAACGAATCTCCGTGGAGTCCCCTACTTAAGGTGGCTTTCGACTAAAAAATGACTGTAGGGCCCTTTAAGTGAAATTTATAGGCCTATTAGTGGTGTAGTCCTGGAATGTTAACAAGGGGGGCTCTCCAAAGTGCCCTGAATTGGTGGGAGGGGAGGGGAGGTACAATAAGATATTTTAGAAATTCTAAATTTTGTTGGGGTTTATTCTAGTAATTCTGGGACAAACATTTGACATTATTCTTATTAAAACAAGCCGAAGCGAGGGCCGAAGGCCCGAGGAAATTCTTAAATTTAGAGTCTCCGAAATGCCATTTCCTGGACTTTGGGGAAGATTTGACAGAATTCTGATGGTCAGAAAACAGCGTTTTAGTATGTCGAAATTTACAATTTAGTGGTACTAAATGATATAAAGATTACAAAAATGGCGATATAAAGATTACAAAAATCATTGTGTTAAATGATGAGTGAAAATGAGATGCAATTCTAAAGAACATTCTCGTTTACTGGTATTTTTTGTGTGTGTTTTCGCACGTTGTTAAGATTATCAATTATGCAACGTGCCAAAATATAGGGGGGCTCAGCACGCTGGTCACATTCAGCAAATTTTCTCCCAGGATCGCAGGCTCATATTGTCAGTGGACTTGCGGTGTAAAATTGAAACTTTTGCATTTTTCAAAGAACTGGCCACTTTCTGTAAGATATCCGCTGTCAATACGAACCCGCACGAGTGGGAGAAATTTTGCTAAATTTGACCAACGTGCAGCCCCCCAAGTCAACATGAAATTTCAACAAGGGGGGGGCTCAGCTCCCCTGAGCCCTTCCTCCAGTACACCACTTGGCCTATCTTCTAAGCAAGGAATTTTTTTTTTTGCACTATGCCTTGAAAGATTTTTTTTCATTTTTTTCTGGGAATAAAATTTTTTTTTGGTTTTGCCCCCCCCCCCCATCACTTTTCTAATGGTCCGTCCCTTATTACCGGCGTATGAAACACCGAAAAGTGTGTGCTTCCCAAACGAACTTGTATTTAGCGTGGAATTCAACACGAAAGTTGAGTTAATTTATCGGACGTTTATTCAGATCATCGTATCAAGACAACGATGTGGTGGTGATTTCCTTTGTGTTTTCCTCATGAATTATTAATGAGTTTGAGAAGTACTGTTTCAGTTTTCAACTAAATAACAATCTTGTTTTCTTTCATCGCACGCTTTTTTTCCATTCAGTTCTTTCATGATAGGGTATGACCTCGTTTATATTAAACTGGCGTACTGTGCCTACCCTCTTATAGGCTTAATGTAATACTAATCGTGTCGCCAAATGCTCCGCTTCTGGGTAATTAACTCCACGTATTTGCTTACTCTATAATTATTGCTTTGTCCCAAAAACGGAATTTATTCTTTATTTGAAAATTAGAATTTATTTTTAAATCACATTCAAATTATTTTTTAATTGAACACTTATATGACTTAATTATATTCAGTGTTCGATTATTTGGGTCACACTATTAGTCTGACATGTTCTGTGACGCTAAAATATCAAGTCTAATAAACCATGTTTCACATATCGATCACTGAATGATGTAGTGTTGAAGTGTTCCAAGGCGAGCGCCCAAAACATTTCACTGCATGATGCATAATACAAGTCCAACTTGGACATCCAATTTCATTCCCGAATCCCGATCATGTTAGGTCGAACGATTCTAAAAAGGAAGTATCACTGAAGTCAAGCCGCAATTTAAACACAATAAATGAACGAGTGGGAGTGTTTATTTATCATACATAACTAATAAGATGTTCCAAAAATACCTCACACTATATTTCAGTTATAGTATTATTTGTATAAGTTAATCATATAGTTCTAATCTATATATAGCTACTGCATATTTGACTCATCAAAAGATAACAAACTCGGTTTGTCCACTGTACAATTACTTACATAAGATACCAATATTCCAAATTAAAATGTCCAAAATAATCAGGAAAATGTTAATTTATGAAATTAAATAGACAAAGTTTGCGTGTCATCTAATAGGTAAATCATATAAATTCGCGCGCCTTACAGTACACCATTATTTCTGGTTCTAATAGTTTGTATCCATTTTTTGTTGCAAAACAGCAAATTCATGACATCTTTATTTCTCGGCTAACATAATAACTTAACTCATTGCTTATTTTACATGAACATGCGTTTCAAAATTAGTCAAAGAATGACTGTATGTTACCCTGGTTGTCATAGGTTCTCGTATCTTTTGAGAACCTCTGGCAACCAGGGTAACTGCATGTCTGAGCAGAAATAACCTCATATAACTAAGTTCACTCGACGAACATACCTTGCGTGTTCTTATCAGAGTTCTTTTAAACGTTTTGTGGTTTTGCTTCGTTAACTTTATTTCTATAATCATGCGTAAAAAAGGATGTTGGTATTGAAATCTCAGTAGTGCAGTTCTGAAACGCTATAATAGGAGGGCTCTCAAAGGGGAAGTTCCAGAATTTTTGGTTGTAGCAATTCTTCAATTAATGTTTCTTGAATAAGGATTAAACTTGAAACTAAAGATTCTGATATAGTAAAACCACATCGGATGATCTATATAATGGTAGGTGATCAAGCCAGAATACTAATCATTACCGTACAGTATCGTATTATATTTCAACACTGACTGCTAAAATATTGGGGAAAATGACGTCACAAATATATGTCAAGACAATGAGCGACTACCGTAGATGGTGTGGAAAACAGCGGGAGTTTACATTTTCAAAACAATAACAAGACAATACGTTTATAATCCAAAAGGCTAGCTCGAGGCGGAGCCATGTTTTTCGCCCCATTAAGGAGGACAACGACTGGAAAAAATTTCCATTACAAGAATGGTGTATTTAAGATAAGTATAAGGTCATGAATGGGTGAAATAAACCTCTTTCATGTCGCATGACATATAAAATTCTTCGCAATGAATACAAAAAAATCAAACTCAAGGAATGTAAATAAAAATTGGTGACACTAACTTCAATTCCTTGGGCAATTTCTCACCTGTACATGTGAAAACACCAACACGCATACATATATCATGTTTAGGCAAACCACCACGAGCATTCCAATGCACTGGATTGAATCTTACGTATCGCGCTTTCACAGGCGGACTGATCACACTCTCACTAACACCTTCTCGATCTTCATTCCCTTTAAGAGTCTATAAAAAGGTAAACGATCTAAACTTTGCGGTGGACATATGCATACATGTAGGTACTTCTTAAAAGAACGTTTTCCTGACACGCAGTTCCTATACATGTGTATCATCGACAAAATATTTTTTATTAAAATTTTCAGGCTCCATGCATGCTTTCTAGTGAGATACAAAGTCATCATCCTTCGTTTCATATCGTAGTCGGCATCAATAATGTGACTAAAGTATAATGTGCATGAAAACAAATGACAAATGTATGCCACTAATGCAATGAAAGGATAATTGTCAGAATTTCAGGAAAAGAACTTTAAGCTCTGGAATTGCCCAACGTGTGTGAAACAACTCCGTCTATATATATATTGATCTTTGCATGCAGTCCAAATATTTTTAAATCTTCTTAGTAAAGGACGTATTCACATCGGTATCGAAGTGTATATGAAGCTTTCTAACGACAAAGCAAGACGTAAAACTACATAAACTGCTGACATTTTCAGCCCATTTAGCCTATATAATGATGCAAGGGATATGGTAATCAGTTTAAAGTCTCAAAAATTTAGCAATAATTTACCATTTACACTATAAGCCCAAAATTACATTTCGATCCTGACTATTTCAAATAAAAAATTCACTGAAGCATGCATCTACCAATTGTCAGTTGGTAACCTGGTAACCATAGATATCTGATATACACTAGATAGTTCATCTAATTATTCTGCAATTCAAAAATTGAAGCCGTGATTGCAGTCTCAGGTCGTTCCCATGAAATGAGAAGATTCGTATATTTCCTATTTCTTAAGCAGGGAACTTAAATATTAAGTTAACCCTATTCCAAATACATTTTTAAAGTATTCAAATGTTGAAAGTTATTGTTGTTTTTAAGTGTTTATTAGCGAGTGGGAACGACCAACATGGCCGTCATCTATTCAAATAGGGGTAACCGCTGGAATATTCTTGGCTTCAATTTTACTAAGAGAGATGCGCTATCTAGTGTCTATAAGATATCTATGCTGGTAACCCTGCTTTTGACGTTACCAAAACCACCGATGACGGGATCAGAAACTATCCAAGATGGCGGACAGGCAATTATTTTCAGTCAAAATATTTCAAAAACTAAGCAGGATACGAAAAATTGGTAAAGGATATACAGTTTTAAAAGTTCAATCAAATGAGAGAATCGTAATTTTTAATATCATATACCTTTAAGGTTATATCTAGATTAAGATTCTAGAGTTCGACTTATGTCACACTTGAACAGTCACAAGTATAACAAGTATATATCTGTCTTTCTTTGTCATTACTGTATAATAATAGTATGTACTATGTTAAGATAGTTTGTATATTAAGATAGTATGTATGTTAGATAGTTTGTCTAGATAGTATATGGAAGAGGAGAACTGTTAAGTTGTAAAAATGTTGTTGCGCTGTTGCCACAGGACTCCTTAATTTTTTGTACATGTATATGTTTTGCTATACAAATGAAATGAGCCCCCCACTGTTTACTTTCCATGCATTACACTTACCTGGTTGTACTGTTTCCACGTTCTACCGTCTTCGCTGTAGTTAAACTTAAAGAATGTCACCCAATTATTAGAGATCAGAGATGCCTGGCCTTGGGTACCAACTTTAGCAATCTTTATCGGAAGTTTTAAATCAATCTGAATATATTGTTCCTGGTTGTTCGTTACAGATTCTGTATGTTCAGCACACCATGCACCTGCATTGAAATTATTTTGATCATATATACTGTGTTTTGTATAAGCACATGGGCATGGCTGCTGAGAAATTGTAAATTGCTGACATTGATTATGGATTGTATTTTCAATTGATACGCGAGAGAAATAGAAATGGTTTGGTGCTCTCATGCGTTAACATTTGCATGCTCGCTTGTATTTTCTTCGCAAACACTTCGCAAACAATAGCGAGCTTAAGATCTACAACGCGAATTTACGGCGCGGAGTCGCATTAAACAAGTTTTATTTTAAAACGATGGCAAATACCATTAAAATATTTTTATCACAGTAAATAAAATGAAATTATACTGGAAAAAATGTACAACATAACAGAGGCTAGCAATATATTAAGAAGATATTTTTTATCATAAGCTTTTACGACTTCTATGACGACGAATCTTTGCAAAACGGGAAAATGTGCATTCGTAACAATAGTCTATAAAGCCTGGTTTCTATCATTTCGTATGGCTGTTAAGAGGGCCCTGAAGGGGTAAAATGGGAACTGGGATTGATCTGATTTTTAGACTGGGAAAATGGGATTTGGGTTGCTGGGACTGGGATTTGGCCACTGGGAATGGGAAATGAAGTCCTCAAAAATGGGAATGGGATTGAGGTAATGCGAGTCAATTCCCAATTTTTCTACGTTTTAAGTATTTTAAAATACAATTTTGATCCGTTTTTGGTGTCTTTGGTCATGATTTTTGTTGTTAACTATATTATTCACAGCACTACCTGAGAACAGGCATACTCTGGCGCCAGAAATTCTGGGTTTTCTGATTATGCGTGTCTCAGAATGCTGCAAATGCCATTTCCGGGATTCAAATTTAAAAATTTCCCGTGCCTTCGGCACGAACCTCTCCCAATATTTCATAAAGTGTTCGCCACTTGCACACACGGTGGCTTAAAAGTCTTAAAACTGTTTATTGTACCGATAAATAAAGTTTTTTTATTGACTGGGATTTCAATAACTCGTACTGGGATTTCTAATAAAAATCCAACTGGGACTGTGATTTTGCCAAAATTTCAGGTGGGAAATGGGATTGGGACCCCCCCTTCAGGACCCTCTGTTAACGTGTCATAACAGTGTCACAAATCTCGCAGAAATAAACTGTGACAACTCTGACTAGGCTTACACTCGAAAACTAGGCTTAGCTAAGCACGTCCGCGTCGTAAGTTCGCGTTGTAGATCTTAAGCTCGCTAATATTTCCCGACGCGAACTCTATGATTTGGCTGATAACATTACAAACTTTAAGACGTATCTAAGTTTGCTCAAAGAATTAAATCGAAGTTAATGGCGTATGATAACATGCTTACAGTGTATTTCGTAAATTGACAGTTTTATCATTAAAAGTACCATTTTAAAAATTTTTTTCTTCCAATTTTTAAAATTTTTTATCGCGAATCGTTTACCATGACTACTACCACTTGAGGTGAGCCAGCGCTACTTCATGTTGCGACATGTTTGAGAAATATAGTTTTCCGTCAGAAAGGCAAGGGATTGATGAATGTGTGTATTTCAATATATCCTTTCAATAATTACGTCACCTAGGAGCCTCACTCTCGTTAATAAAGATGTAAAGGTGATTGACTCACAATTCATGAGAGCGAGGCTCCTATAGGCAAAAAAAATTCTGACGTAATTATCGAAAGCGTTTATTCTAATTTATGACAAAGTTTGATATGAATACGGATAATAAATCGTGTAATGTCTAATGATGTTTGTGATATTACATAACACCAACACACACAAAAAAATTCGTGTAATGATACTATTTTATCAAAAACAAACAGACTATGCAAGGAAATGTCATAGAAAAGAGAGACGGCACTTATGATTCACTTCAATTACCTGCGTTTATAACATTGTATAGTCTTCCATTTCCAGGTCCATGAAGCTTCAAAATAGTTGGGTCACCTGTGTCCTTGGTGTAGACCGATGACGCACTCATTTGATCATTACCAACAATAACATAATCAAAACCATTCGGACAATCTGCATGAAAATATTCCATGTTTTTCAAGAATCCATAGTTAGGTTGAATAAATGATAAAGTATAGGTACAATGTGTTGTAAATTTTAGCTGATTTGCACTTTGACAAAATTTATACTGCATGATTTTGATTAGATGTGAACAGTGACAGTGTAATTATTTCATTTTGTACTGCGAATACTACGTTTTATGTACCCAAAAGGGGCTGTACTTGGCCTGAACGGCTTTTGGCCTGAATTTAGTTAGTTCCCTTTTCAAATGGCTACCCTCGCCAATTCACGTTGCTTCCAGAGCCCTTGGGGGAGGTGTAGTGGTATATCAAATATCTCCTAAACATCGATCAAAATTGATCCAAAAAGACGGTCATGATCAAAACGACTTTTATAAACTTTATAACAGAAATTCACAAAATCTAAACAGTAAAAGTACCAAATACCCATAATTATAATATATACCAACCTTTGGAAAATAAAATGTTCTGTGCTGCTCCTTTTGCAGGGTGAAATGGTAGTGGCCGCAATGAAGTTACTTCTAGACCTGATAATAATGAAAAATAATTTTTAAACCTTAGCTTCACGTTTCTATAGCTTCACGTTGCACAAATTTTAAACACGGAAAATGCAAAACGTTCTTGAGCGCAACTATAAAGCATAGGTGTCAAAAACAAGATGACGGCTCAATCTTGATCTCCACAAAGTATATTAACTAAGGTTCGAAGCAAACATTGTAATTAAACATCAATCTTAAGGTTTGCAACAAAGTTTGCATACTATGTACCACTCACCATCAGTGCATGGGTATATGTTACAAGCAGCAGTTTCCACAGTGGAGCCACTCAATTCTGTACAATTAGTTCCATTGTTTACAGGTTTGGGATTGTCGCAACGTCGGAGTCGAACCTTTGTACCCCCTCCGCAAGACGCTGTACATTGCGACCAAGGTGACCAACTACTCCAACCTCCATTTACTAAAAAGATCAATTGATGTTGTCTTGAATATACTGGGATTACCACAGCTGTAACCTCTTATAATGGATACTCTCCATGGTTGCACTTGCCAACAATGAAATTTGTCTTAATCACAGTCACCTTCCAACAATTTGTCGGGTGACTGCATGTGAGTGTGATTAAGACAAATTTTGGCTGGGCAGATAGGATTGACCCCCTACCCCCTTCAAGGTCCTATTAAATATATGCTCGAATAAAATTAAAAACGTCGAAAATTGAAAATGAACCATTGTCTATACCTAAACAGATCTTCCCAGCTACGTTGTTTGCTTCCTTGAGGAGTCCGTCGAAATCTTGAACTTCAACAACTCGTTTGTCACCAGCATGATCAAGTGTGAACATTTTTATTTCCTCATTAAGATCTGTCAGCTCAGTTGCTGTAAGCCCATATTGTATGCCTACACCAAATGTTATCACTTCATAACTTTTTAAACTTTCGGAAGGTTTTTCCACCAAATCTCGCCCGATTACCAAGCTCTCTTTGGATAATCTAATGTCGTTTGTTGGATTATCTGTGACGACAAGAAGAACCCTACTCGCTCGCCTTTGACCACCAGAAGCGAACACAGCCAAAGCTTTACTTAAAGCAACGTCGGTCCTGGTTCCACCTGGTTCGTAGAACACGTTGTCTAATGTTGTACCAAAGGCATCCGCGCTTTGGAAAAATCCTGATTGTAAAACAAAACTCGAGTTTGAGTATTTCAACCTATTCAAGCAGCATATTATTCAAATGTACGTACGCTGTTATATAACTAGTATACTTTAGTTGGAGAAACGATTACCGTAGAAAATTTACTGAGACAAAGTAAATTATATAAACTAGGCATGCAGATATCCAACTAATTAATGGGCCTCGAATTAGTTGTGGAAACCAATTTGTAGTTTACTAAATATATACCATCGGACAGTTGATTTGCTTTTCAGAGTGAAAACACTACGTTCATTTATTTTGCAAACAGTTATGCAGTTCGATTCAGTCAGTAAGCTTGGATGTTCATCAACGTTTTTTATTAAGGCTAATTTCCACTCAGGAAAATAAGCAGCATATCGGACTGGATCGGACAAAACAAAATCCGCGCATGCGCCATCAGTAGAAATTTTTGGTTCCGATTGATCCGGCGAGGTTGCTGGCCGGATAATAAAGAATTGCAATATTTTCAACTTATTTTGGTCCGGTCCACGGATTAAACCTGGCGACCAATCAAAATGCCCTATTATCTCACATAAAATAATCAAATAATACCTGTATAAAATTTACAAAATGGCGGATAATTTAGGAGCTAGCTTTCTTGGAGAATTCGAGGAAGAATTTACAAGAATTGAAGAGTACAACAGCTCTTTAAATTAGTTTGCTTGGCAACATACGAAATTGCTTTAAAAATATTCATATAGTAGCTTTAACTCTTCTAGCAATAAGTGGTATTTACTTTTCCATTGTCTTTCCTGGAAAATTTTTCTTATCCAAATGCTCTTTTTGTATTTTTCTTGTTCGCTTCTCCTTTACTGGCGACGACGTAACCAAATCAGATGTTTTGAAATAAGCGCGACATAGTAATTTGTGAGACTAGAACGAGCTCCATTTTTTCCTTTTCCGATCCGATCATTCCACTTGTCCTTTTACTGGAAATCGCTTGTTGGATTGGACTGGATTGGAAAAACCTCCAATCCGGTCCGATCCGCTGCTTATTATCCGGAGTGGAAATTAGCCTTAATTAAAGGTAAATCAATTATACAAATCCATGCATGCAAGCAGGGCCGTGCCACCTGGGGGGTGTTGCATTGGGGGGTTGTAACACCCCAAGAAAAGTTAAAAAGGGGGGCCCAACTTGCGGGGAGGGGGCCCTGACATGCTGGAATTGCAAAATTTTTAAAAAATGAAGGATTTGTTCGCTGAAAATTTTGAAAATTTCTGGAAAAATGTTGTTTTGCGAAAAATTTTGAGAACTTTGGGAACTTTCCGGAAAAATTTTTGCTTTCCGGAAAATTTTTTTTTGGGGGGGGGCTTGGAATGGAAGGGGGCCCAAATTTTGGAATACACCCCCTTCCCCAACCAGAAACCGGTTGGCACGGTCCTGCATGCAAGCCAACATTAAGGAACTTAAATCGTAACTGACACTTACCCAAGGGTATAGGGACTTCGGCATTCGTGTTGTAACGAATGACAGACACTCTTGTTAAAGTTGGGTCCAATGTCTTCACAACAGCTTTCGTGAAACGAATAAGTTTCGTCCAGTTTGCTTCACGAATGCTTTCTGAGCTGTCCAGGGCGATGACCAGGTCAAGTGGTTTGTTACACGTCAGGTTTTCTACAAAAGACATGGTGATGATAAGTTTATTTTAAACATATTTTAAAACATATTTATTTGATATAAGGATATGTAAATGTTTTTGGTCGCTGTATTCAATGGTAACTATAGTGGAAAAAGTTAAAGCTGGAACTTAAAATGACGGAAGGCGAGTACGTCGATGCACAAACATCTGCCAAATGAAAAATTGTATGATCCCGATTCATATTGAATAAGACAACATGCATTCTATATTTAATCTGTACATTCTTCGCGCATTACAGACATCCCAGAATTTGGTTGAAGAATATATCTCTACCTCTGGACGTTTTGCTACTTATATACATTTTCAGGTAGTTGCATTGTTGAATTAACTTCTTGAATTCTGTTCAACGCGCAGCCTATATTGGATTCCCGCATTCGAGGTATTTCTCATATCTTATTCCTACCGGCTTTTTCTTCTTCTTCATTAAACCAGAATTCATCAATAGAATTTTTAACTTGCTCCGCTTCGTTCCATTTCTTGTCTTTCTTCGTCGTCACATGAACTGGATTGTGCAAAAATATCAATCAAACGTGAATTAAAAATATGAACATATAATTGAACAATGGGAATTATTATTTCAAGTTCTTTTGTCTATTTATGCAAATTGGTATACCCATAATATGTTTATATACATAGGTGTATAAAAAAAACTACCCAGTTCTAAAATGTACACTAAACAGAAAATTCCGCAAAGTTTGTGGCAACTTTATGTCAGGTAGTTTGGGGTTTTCTAGTATCTCTATCATGAAATTATTCTGAAAAGTAAATTTCGAGTGCAGCAGGCACTCAAAAAAATGGCTTGGCAACAGAAATGGTAAATTTGAAACGCAATTTGAATTCATTAGGTGCAAATTTACAAGGTGTTTTATGAACTATCAAAGCACTAGACAGTTTGATGTCCAACGCGCATACTTTTTGTAAAAAAATAATCACGCATAAAATCAGTCATGCGTGTGAATTGTGAAAGGTTACTATGGCAAAGAATCCAAGTTTTAGAGGTTTACGTTTACACAAGTCCCGTTTACACTACGTGCAATTTTGGTTCCTGTACAATTTTTATCCCTGCTCGGACTACCTATTTACCAAGGCTGAACACAGATAGGTTTGGTATAGTATACCAGTTTTATCCGTGCCGTACCATAACTTGAGCGTAGTTTAAACGGGGCTGTAATCAAGTGTAATATACATCAAATTATCTGGTATTTTGATAGTTCATGAAACACGTACCTTCCAAATTTGCACCCCATTAATTAAAATTGCGTTTTAAACCTTATACATTTTTGTGGGCAAGTCATCTTTATTAGAGTGGTTTTGGAAAAGCATGCATATTTTCTAAGAATGTTATATATGGGTACTAGAATGGTACATTTTTGTATCATTGCGACCAGCAATTAATAATATCCAAAACTTTCATTGTTTTTACGAGTTATCTATACATAATGTATAATACAGTTCACATTTTAAAACGAGAAACACCAACCTTTGGGTAATTTAATAGAATTTTTCGATTCGTCTTTTCCCAGCGCATTCTTAGCTGAAACACATAATGTCATCATTAAATGCATATAAATTTCTTTATGGGAAGTTCTGACGTATGCAGGTATTTTCGCACGCGTTACAGTAATTTGTTTTCAGAAAGCGAACAAGCGAATGCAATGAGCGAATGAGTCCATAAAATTATTGAGAAGAATGCCAGCTAATCTAAAACGTTCTTGTCTATGTAACAATCAATCATGTTATAATCAAAGTTATATACCCAGTCAAATATAATTGTTTTTTACTTGCAAGTTGCAGCAATTTTGTTGCTCGATCGTGTAACTCCAGCTTAAGCGGTATATGTAATTGTGATGACAGAGTAATACAGAATAAAATTACATTAATTTTCATGTAGAAATACTACGTCTACGATTATTTATTTGGAACTGATGAAGGATCCGAGGTTATACGAAACGAACTATATCAATCAGAAGAGTACAATATAATAATTAATGTTCAAGCAAAATGAGGTTGGAAACGTAGACGTACGGGCAAAAGAGGAGGACGGTTTGCCCTAATGTGCATGTCATGTCATACCTTATACAGCCAATTCTCCCATTATGCTTTGTACGCTTAGAGTTTAAGGTTTAAGGTTTGGAGTTTAAGGCGGTTTTCAAAAGACAACCTTTTTGGAATTAGCTGTACACGTGGAACAGTATGCTTACACGTTATTAGCTGTACACGTGGAACGGTAAACGTGCACATATCTCATTCTGCTTTTATGCATTTATATAATTATTCTCCATTTGTATATATAACGAGACGAACTACCCAATAAATTGCCACTCAGTCTCTAGACTAGAAACGTCCTCAAATTGGATGGTTTATCAGCGACTATAAAATTGTCCTCTGGTTTCTGTTTGCCACAAAGCAACCTTGTATTTCTTTCATAAATCAGATACTCGAACATTTTACAATATATATACAAGGAGAGAAATGTAATAAAGCAAAAAATACATAATCTTACAATCATGCAATAAATTATTCACCATTAATAAAATTTGATTTACTGATTCAGTATGTTCGCCCAAAAATTGACCCCGAATTGCTGATCATAGGAATATTGACTTTAAAATTAATTTAATTGAAAGATTTCAACAAACAATTTCTTTCCTGCATGAATATAGTGTCAGTGATATATTTGCCGCTTTTTTTAAATCTTCAATTAATGACTCCCAGAACATTATACCAGAACCAGTGCTATAGAAATACATACATATCTTATAGCACTGAACATTCAAATTATAGTCAATAGACCTTATGCATAATGACGTGACAAGGCTTGATGCCCGCGAAGAATGCTGGTCTTAGTAGTCATCGCCCGGGTAAATTTCGATAGTGGCCATTTTGAATTGTTTAATTTTCCAAGGCGATGACTACTAAGACCAGCATTCCTCGCGGGCATTAAGTCTTGTGACGTCATTATGCATAAGGTTCGTCATTATGCATGTTCAAGCTAGGCTATGGGTTGAGGAAAGAGAAGAGGTTTCTGTCCACTCCTATAAACAGTACAATTTAAGTAGCTATTATCATTTATTATATAGTAGAAAGTGAAATACTGAAAAATACACAGTGACATATTTTCCATATCTTCACTAGTGAAGATATCGATCATGTGACAATTTGCTTTTGAGTGTGAAAATTCACAATTTTTTGCTTGGGACTAATAATATAATAAACAGAACATTACACAGTGGCTTGAAGATATGACTTTTATCTTCTCGTGTTATAAACAATATTTTACTCACTCGCTGCGCTCGTTCGTAAAATATTGTTTTCACCACTCGAATGTAAGTCATTTCTTCGCGCCGCCGTGTAATATCCTCTAGTTATGTATCCTTGACTTGACGTGTAAGTAACTGAATGTACCATATTACGCAGAACGTATAATAATTTTGCACGCCTGAGTCTTGCCTCTTGCCGGATAGTTTGAGCATAACATTATATAAACTCGTTATACGCTAAAATGTTAATTTATGTTATACAGCAAGCTATAATTAGAGTAAAAAACGACGACTATTATATGATTGCCACTTTGTATATCAATATACATAACATTCTGGCATGGGAAAGCCAACCTATAGTAAGGTAATTATAAATGAATGATATATTCAGAAGATTTTAGAAGAGTAATAAAGCTGTTCAATCGAGTATATATTAGAATAGAGATTTTTATTTAAGACTTTTTGGAAATGAATAATTTTTTTTTAAATTTTCGAAATGTCAGTGTCCTGAGATTATCCTGAGTTCAAAGTATGACTATACACAATTTTGTGACGTGTATCGAAACATGAGGGTTGTGAGTAAATTGGAGACTAGATTTGCCTATTTTTAACTAAGGAAATGGGATTTAGCAAATTAGTTGGTCGGGTGACTCGAATTCAGTCAAGATTTTGGCTGTAAAATTGGAATGAGCCCCTCCTCACTTCACGGACCCTCAAAATCATACGCCCTTAACCTTAGTGCTCAAAGACAATTGCACTTGAGAAGAATAGCTCGGTAATTTCAACGGATTTTACTGTTTCCTTCAGTTAGATGATGTACATATTATATAAAATTGCTAAGACATGTCAATTTAATTATCTTTTAAATATAGGCCTAACTAAGAATTTACAATTACCCTTCAGAACGAAAAAAGTTATTTTCTTATAAAAAATGTTTTTGAATAATTTTTAAAGACAATTTTGATGAACTGGAGTTTCTTAACTCGATAAAGAAAACTAAAACATTTTATTTTGATTTAACCTGTTTTAAAAGATAAATAATGAGTACCTTTATTTGGTTTCTTTTCTTTACCCCAAGTCGAATGAAATGTCACAGATAAAATGGCCGCAAATAGGACAGCGTATTTTAAAGGTAACATACTCCCAGAGAAAAATCTAGCAGTCAACTGTACATTTGATATTGTAAGTTTTACTACCAGTAAGGAACGGGAAGAAAATTGTTTTCTTTTCAATACCTGATTATTAGCGAATGAGACACAAATGTTTACGTTGAGTTGAAGTGATGCTCGAAAGTTTACCGATGCCGCATGAACCCGTGAGACTGTTTTCTAACGGTCACCTGTCGAAGCGCAGGTACAAGAAATCAAAATTGATACAATTATAAACATGCAGGCGGAATAACTTTCATAAAATTTGAGATATTTGTCTCAGTAATCTGTTTCAATGGTTTAGGAAATTATCAGACAATTTATAGTCATTCGAAAATAGAATTTATTTCGCTCAACATTTCGGAGTTCAAAATTCAGTTATATATATCTATTCCTCAAATCAGAGTTGTAAGAGCGCATCCATTTCACCTTGCATTTCTATAGAACTGTGTACCCAGTTTCAACTACCGGCTGAAAAGGTCCTCCGCTCGGAACGTCGAAGTTTCAAGTTTTACTTGTATTTTTCAAGTAGTTGAATCCCTATACCCATGCATCTACATCTATGGAACAGCTTATACCTAGCAATATAAGACAAGCAGAGTCTCTTACTGAATTTCGACAATTGATGATTCCCCTTATTACGTTTTCGTGGCGCTTTTCATTGTGGTTATAGTGGTAGCACTGATAAAGATAGCGGCCTCGAATGAAAATATTGAATGTTTTCGCGAATATTTTGCTGTTATAGCTGTCGCGCACCTGACCCTAGCTTTTTTTAAAAGTTCTTGCACGGGCAGGAAAAAAATAAGCCATCTTGAATATCAGTGATACCACTATAACCACAATGCAAAGCGCTACGATAACGGGGAATCATCAATTGTTGAAACATCATATTCGACACGGCATTCATAGAAAACAAGTATAAATTTTAATGTAACATAGGCTTGAGAAAAGTCAAGTCTTGAAAAAAGCTCATATTTTTACAGGACCCCTGTTCAGGTTATTGGTAAATTTTCGATGCCCCCCCTCCAAGTTTTTAAAATTTTCAATGCCCCACTCCCCCCCCCCAGAATTCGGAGTCGAAGGAGTACAATCCGGATTTCTCTCTTATAGATACAATTTGCAGTTCCTCAAGATGTCTGATATACTCAAACACATGCTTCTCCTCAACAAAAATACTGACTTGCTGCTTCTTTCACCTCACTATCGCCAAATGAAATGGCACCGTTTTTATAAAAAAAAATATTTTAGATTGGCTCTAGGGGCGAAATTATCGACAGGTTGTTGTTGTCCGTCATTCAGCGTAGTCGGAATCTTGAACATGTTCATGTATAGTGGCCTGGATTTCCTGGATCCGGGTAATATGCTGGAACCTTAGAAAACCTCGCCCCCACCCAACGTATCTCCGCCAATCTGTTGCAAATTTCTTTGCATGCCTGTCAAAAATGCATGGAAGAGTTCCAGTATGTTTCAATTTCTTTAATTTTCATCCTGTTTGTACTAAATATCATTCTTACAAATCGTATGCTTTTTTGTATACGATACTTTTTGGCGGGTAAATTACTTCACAAACCTGGCACCAAAAAGTTAAAAATAAGCTATAGGTGATTTCATGTATCCATTTAGAAGAGCAGATTCTGCTAAGAATATCTTAAAACTGAAAACGGTTTCGAAATACAACCATCAGGGACGTAGCAAAGCATCTGAAGTTTGGGGAGGGGGGATGTCGGAGGATTTTACGTGCATATCAAACTTTCGCCCTATATGAATGAACATTTGCTCAAACTAGTGTCCAGTCGCTTAATGTGAAGTTACAGACGCTCCATTTTAGGCTGAGTGTAAGATCAGCTATGCTGAACTGGTTTTGTAATACCTTCTTTAAATAAAGTTCAGTATTTAATATTATTATTAATATATGGCGGAGAGACCAAAGCCCACGCTTCGAGATTTCCCAAGCATAAACTTCAATTATAATGAGGCAGAATAACTAAAAAGCACATTTTACTAAACGCAAACTCATTACAATTGTTCAACACTTATCTGGATTCTGGTATACAATATATAAAGACATATAAGGAAGATATTGAGTCTAAGACGTCCCTTCGCCATCTTCTACGGCCGAGATCAATTGAATTATTAATGAGTTTGTAAACACAAGCAAAACCCACATCTTTGCGCACATTTTGCCCTTCCTAAATCGCCATAAATAAACACGAATTTGCTATCAAAATGCGCCAAATTTCACGACGACTTCAAATCTGGAGGTAACTGGAGTCAAAGACCTGCGCATAAGGTCCTAGTGCCAGTTTTCTTCAACAGACACTGCGCGCGAGGCGAATTTCCTATATAAATCATAACAAATAGCGCATAATCAAACGAAAAGTGCCCTTCGAATTAAGTATTATTTCCCCATAAAAGTACATTCAAAAGACGTCTAAAGGCTTATTCTTTCCTATACCGTAGGTAACTGAACACAGATCTAATCGTAAAGCAAACGTAAGCGAAAAAACATCAAATTTTGGGGTGATTTGTATAGGCAAAAGTTGGAAATATGATACGCGCAATACGACACGACTTTTTGTTAACGCAAAGTTTGATATGAAATTTAAATTTCAATATTAAAAATTTACCTGAAGTGTAATAATTATAATAAAGCTTTTTGTGATTGATTGGCACTTTCATACTAAGTTTTGGGAGAAAAGGGGGGGTCAGAAAATTTTTACATTTTTAAAGCTCTAGGACTGAATTTCAGGTGTTTTTTCCGACTGATGGTTATCATTTCACAAAAATAATTACTTTATTACACAAATTTTACCTGAAATTTTTCCATGATTTTTGCCTGAATTTCACTGTAGGGGGAAGTTTTACACCCCCTCCCACACCCCCAGGTCGCTACGTCCCTGACAACCATTCCATGCGAACGGATATAATGACTTAAATTTCTAAAAATCCGTCATTTTGTTCTATTTTTGGTAACAATATGGCGGATTTTTCCACATTTGTATCGCTATATCCTCCCATAAAATGGTTGTATTTAGAAATAGATTTGAGTTTTAATAGTAATTAAAATCACCAATGGCTTATTTTAAATTTTTGGCGCCAAGTTTGTGACGTATTTTACCCTGCCAAAAAGTAGCAATTCCAAAAAGGTTACGTTCTATATTCATGGAAAATGTATGGTCATGGTAAAACCATGGTAGAAGACCAGATTCAGTGAATGTTATTGTGCACTAACATTGGTAATGAGTTATATTGTTATTCTAATGAGTTTCCAAACCATCTATTCTATTAAATATGGTGGGAGTGAACACTCCAGGCTCCTGCTCGACCAAAACTTTGAAAAGTTTATAGCCCCCCCCCCTTTCAGTATATCGAGAACTTTCAGAGCCCCCCTTTAATGCCAGAAAATATTTCGGTGCCCCCCTTAACATCTTCATCCTCCCCCCCCCCGGCATAATAAATGTACTTTCCCTTAGTCTTTTTATTTGTATAGAAGTGGCGTGATTTATAGTAAAAATTAAAAACTCCTAAACTATTGTGAGTGAGTTGGCTTGAAACCGACATCCTACCTTGGAGGGTGGGATGAAAAACGTCCCGTTCCTTATATTAACGGAACGCGAACAATATACCGAGAAATGCATGACCGTGTCCCACACCCAATCGTCTTCCTGTCCCGCCTCTCATAAATTTATGCAAGTCCTAAAGTTTCAAAATCCGCTTATTACCCAGTGACTATAATCCGTACTTTGGATCAATAAAATTAGTTTCAATTTATCTTTTCACTGTATATTTAGTGCATAATTATGTTTTTGTAACGCTGCGCGTCAAACACGGTGAAAATACACCACCACAACTTGCCTTGCAAGAATATATTAGAATCACGAAACATATCAAACTTTATTTCAAACAAAAGGTATATCGTGTTGCTGGCGAGCAAGCCTCCGACTATGCTGCTATTTTTTACACTGACCTAGCTATTTTTTACACTGACTAGCGCATAGCATGCTCAGAGACTATGTGTATTTATGGATAACGTTTGTATTTTGTAGTAATACTTCTGTTTCATTGAACATTACGAAAACATCTCCTCAGCATCACGCCACGCTTTCAGCTTTTCATGCGTTTGCGGTTCACGATATGTATTCTTTGTCTATATTGCACGAACTTGCACTATAGCACGTATGTCGCCATTTTCAGGTCAGTGTGAACGCCTGAGCAGGCGTCTTGTTTTATTTATAATTGGCCATATATAGATTTACAAGGCCTAGCCCTAGAGGATTACGACCTCTATAGCAAGACCTCGTTCTCGCACTTCGTACGTTACAAATACGCCGTTATAGTTACCTGTGCATGGAATACAAAAGTTTGATGTACGGAGCATCTTATAACGCTATTTTAATCGAGATTCATCGCATTTTATGCCGGCCATGCAGTTTTACACTTGCGAATTTTTCACGCGAATCGACTTTATTCTTTTGTCCAAAACTATAAATTAAGTTCCAAATTGTTCCAGCCGAAAGCTCAAAGACAAAAGCAAATTCTGCAAATAGTCGCTTCGCGCGAGATAATTCGCTAGTGAAAAACCGGCTTTATAGGCTCGGTCTTTGGGGGTTATAAGTTTGTCGCTAATATAGAAAATAACCCAAGAATGGCCTTCCAAGAGCGGAAGTGCCGACGAAAACTGGAACTAGCGTGTGGTAGCTCCAAATTTGGGAACTGCGTCATTTGGCGCGTCAAAGCCAAAAACGTAGATTATCTGTTCAAAATATTTCTGAACTGTTTTGAACTTTTACTTCCTCAAATGAGATTAAAACTTGATCAATAAGATTAAAGCTTGATCTGGAAAAATTATTTCGTAATTGAAAACGAATAAATATACTCATTGCAGGTAGGGCAAAACATGTTGTGTCTTATGTGATAACTTGCTGAGATTGGAATTTATACTCTGTTTTTTTTTTATCAAAAATCACAACGAAACCTAAACATATATAAATATACACCCGCTATAAAGTCTGGTATAAATAATGGTTGAAAAATCGGCGAATTATCATCCTCCCCATGATTTTCATAGATTACTGCATGATCAGATGACCGGGATATATTTGAAAAATTCTTTCGTAATTCAAAACGGATAATATAATCGCATTGCAGGTCGCAAAACATGTCACGTCTTCCATTGACATCTCACGCGAAACTTTTCAGACCGCAAGTAAGCCTGTTTGTGATTGGTGGACTTCGCACAAAAAAATTCCGATGGGATATTTGTAGTTATTTTTCACCCTGCTCGGTTTCTTTTGTTCTTATCGGGGAATATATTCAATATTCACCTCTAATCAATTTCCGTTTAATAATCCCCTCTAATATTCACCTGCAATTAATAATCCCCTCTAATATTCACCTGCAATGTCTTTGCATCACAAAAAAATGAGAAAAAAACGACATAACCAAGGCAATATGACATTAAGAATTATTTCTATTCTTACTCATTAATGCGACCTCGCAGTGTGAAAATAAGTACGTTATTTTGAGGCACCTCGGGAATATGTGTTTATTCACCTCGGCGCTACGCGCCTCGGTGAATAAATCACATATCCCCTCGTTGCCTCAAAATAACCTATACATAATTTAGTGGCGCAGGGGGCGTTCGTCACGTCTACAACTTGTGTACGCTGTAAATTCAAGAATCAACATTCAACAAAGACAAAGTTTGAGGGAACAACCAATTACGATTCTTTTTTTAGGGTTGTTTTGACTCCTTTGAATTTACAGTGTAATAAAAGTAATTTTATCTCATTGAAGTTAGCGTCTTGAAAACCAAGTTTTCGGCTTTTCATTTGAATTTAACCTCATGATAACTATGGTTGTACACTAAATTCATCACACTAACCGTATACATTCGTTTATTTTATTTAATTTAGCTAGCAATTATTGATCAATATCACTCTTCAAAATAAGTTTAAAATTTCTCCTCGGTTCTATAGAATTAATAATAATAAACTTTATGTTTACCGGCAAGGTGACAAGGTCATCATAACTCTTTTCTGGCCATATCCATAATAATGAAATATTATTTTGTCGACTTTATGTACCAAAACCTTTTAATTATTGCACTGCCAAAGACGTACTGTTTTCTCGGTATACAGTATCTCAGTACATTGCCATGCGGATTTAGTTTGTACTTCCACCCAGGAAGTTGGTTATTTAGTACATACATAATACATGCATACTTTAGCTCTAGGTATGTACAAGCTTGCACTTTAAATTAATACGCCGAAGCGAAACTTAGTGGGCATGCCCACTCAACATTCCAATGCCTTCATCCTTCTACTGTTCTAGCTTTACGGTCTTTACGGAAAACAACATGACGATCCTATTCATTGATTTTGGAAACTTGGTTGGTGTTGATTTCGCCCTAACCGTGCCTGCTATAAGTGCTGAGGACGATCAATATCAGTGTGCCACCCTGAAATGAATAATGTTTTCTATGCACTGTTTAGATTAGGATATCCTGTTTCAGTTTAAGTGGCTCACTCAAGCCGTCAGTGACGATCTCACCACGATTTGTAATACTATACTATACTATACTGAATTAGTCTGACTGAGTCAATGCTACTAATTTCTTGACTTGGCTTAATATAAATATTCACCATCATACATATATGTACTGTAACCAAGGAAAATCGGTTACATATGGTTATTGTGCAAGACATGACTACTAGAACGTAAGGCAAAGCTTGAATATTGTTGCCGAAAGATAAAATCCTATATACAGAGCCATCTTCATGGCATGAAGCCATAATTCATTGGCTGACATTGCTATGTTTTAAGACCACTACATTGACCATTATAATATGCTGACGTTTTTTCATATAATTATGCCGTTCATTGCCTAAATTTTTTCTTTCACAATTGATTCCAAAATTGGATAACCCATGAGCGAATTTTGTAGTATATTGTCTGCTATTCGACGGAACCGGATCTCAAGTTTTTGCTCAAGCTTGGATCTGAATTTGTTCCTTTCCCATGCAATCGATATAACTCACCTACAAATAATGCATAAAAAAGGCGTCAGGCTGCAGGGAGTTAAACATGCGTGTTCGAATTTCGTTTGCCTGACACATCTTGAACCGTTTGTAAGGAAACTGCATTATCATGTAAATGTAATGTTGACAATCTATCTTGCTGGAACAGGCTGAAAGATGCAAATGACTTTCACAAGGTACTGTACATGTTTTTGCGATGACGTCGATCGTTGTTTTGCCGGTTCAAGCGCTGCAACGCATCTACAGGAACATCATCGAATACTGTAAACTGATTTCATGGGATTGTTTATAAACTAGTGGTCAAAAATAACTTGACATGGTTTGTTGATTACGGGGGCGGTATGAACAGCATGGTATATAAAAACAATGGAACGGGACAAATGGCAATACTTTACTTTCAGAAACCAGGATCAGTTCGAAGAAAGCAAAAATGGTATTGTATGATACATTTATTATATTTTATCACATAATTGTGCCTTTATCAGGGCGTAAAATTTGTTTTTTTGTTAATACTAATATTGTTTTTTTGTTAATACTGATATCGTTTTTTTGTCATTGCCACACTAATATCGCTTTTTGTCCTGCTGTTTGAATATAATTGTTGCATTCGAACAATGTCAATAATTAATATTCTAATAAATTCTGACCCTGAAAAGTATATATAATAAACAGATAATCACTTCGGGACGAGGCGACATCGGTTTTATCGCTGACAAGACGATATCATATATCGTCCCTCAAGCGATAAAACCGATATATCGCCTCTCCCCTCATATGATAACCTATAGTTTATACTTAACTGTAGTTTTTCGTTGTTTTTACTGTCTACAATTACATGATGTTATGGCATGCGATTTTTGATTGCAGAAGTAAGAAATTCCCATTGACTAGCCGAAAACTTCATAAAATATTCATAAATGATTTATAATTAATTTATAATTATGGCACGATCGATGGACCTTTAACCTTATAACTAAAATTTTGATCTAGACAAGTCTAGACAAAAAATTCAGCACAGCTTGAAAGAGCATCACAAAATTAGTAATATGTCGAAGTTTCGTTGCGAAATGTTGTAAAATGCGGATAATATAGCCCTGCGAAGTTTGCAATTTTCAGTCGTAAACTTCCGAATATAAGCCCTGGGCTTATATAATTTCATAAGCCTTTTTTGATGGGCTTATACATGGGGGGGGGGCTTATATACGGGGGGGGGGGATTATACACGGACCACATCTTAGGTTAATAGTAAGAAAACACGCTGTTTATTGTTAAATTTTAGCAATTTTAAACAAAAAATAATAGAACACTGACTGTCATCAACGAGACGCGATTATAGTATAGTTTCTATAGTTTCTATATGAACGCGGTTTTTGTGGGCCATCCATGTCTTATAAAACGTCCTCATAGCCGATACCAGGTACGTTAACAGTCTTAGCCGTCTGTATCACTGACAGTACTTGAAGAATCAGATTCAGAAGAGGCATCAGTAACCTTTGTTTAAATAAATACATACCGTAGACGTAGTCTTAGTTGAAATTTAATGCAATGTAGTGGATTATTTTGTGTAATTTACCGGTATTATAGTGTGATGGGCTTATATACGGGTGGGCCTATGTAGGGGTGGGCTTATATTCGGGGGGCTTATATTCGGGGGGCTTATATACGGAATGGTGTGAACGTTAGTAATTTGATGGGCTTATAGACGGGGGGGCTTATATTCGGGGGGGGGGCTTATATTCGGAAGTTTACGGTATTCGGTAAACTTTAAGAG
The DNA here is from genome assembly GCA_902702795.2 of Paramuricea clavata. Classification (NCBI taxonomy): domain Eukaryota; kingdom Metazoa; phylum Cnidaria; class Anthozoa; order Malacalcyonacea; family Plexauridae; genus Paramuricea; species Paramuricea clavata. The sequence continues at coordinate 52,288 of CACRXK020000491.1, forward strand.
CAATATTTGAAGGTTTAATTAACAAAAAAAAAATTGCCCACATTCTCCTTTTTTTTCAAAATTCAGATGAGAAACTACCATTTTTTTTTACTTGGCCTTGTACTCTGTCGAACAGATGATTCACTCATCGAGGGAAAGTGCATGCCCATGCCCGACTGTAAAGTTTGGCCTGCGCAGGGAAGCAGGTTCGCCACACAGAATTTCAGCTGAATTTCTGTCCACCCATTTTCAAGAAAATCCTACAAAATCTGCATATTTTTGATGAACTACTTATTAATTTTGTCTCTTATGTGTTGGGCCCTGCAAAAATAGGTGGAGAAAACTCTGAAAAGCCCATTCAGACAATCTAGAGAGTCCAAATTTTCGACATTTTTCTGCTCGACGCCAACCATGGTGGCAGCTTGTGGAACTCACTTATGCAACCATTCTCAAATGTTCCGCCTTCATTTCCGCGCAACTGCCATTTACGACGGAAAAGTTCCCCGCGCAAAAATAATACTTTACAGTCTGGTGCTCATGTCTCCCGTTAACCCATATAGTAGCAATGTAACCTCAATTAAATGCCTCCTTTTTTGTTTATAATGTTGGTCCGTCTACAGCCCTGGTGAGTTGAGAAGCAAGAGTTGGCATGAGAGTTTTCTCAACTCTCATGGCCTGGTCAGACGAGATATTACTATTTGGATATTACTGCGTAGGTAGCGAACTGCGAACATTCTCAATCTCTCATCAACTCTTATTAAAATTTCAACCATATACAACATAGTCTGACTCTCATAGACTATTTTTTGAAAGAGCTTCTTGCTTTTAGAAAAATACAGACATAAAACTGTACTGCCAAACTAACTCAGACTGATGTAACACATGATATATTAAGAAGTACAGTAGTATTATTTAATACGCCAAGTATTGAAGTGTATATAAAGTGCTCAAATTATAAAGGATTAAAAATGTTTATAGGTTCACTTACCGCTTGAAACTAATATCGCTTGAAAACTGCTCAAAATTCCTCCAAATAACAACAAGAACAGCAAGCTAGCCATGGTAAACTCGTGCAAGCTTTAAATTGTGTATAAACGGTAAAAAAAGCACACTCAAAGCTGCTTTCGAGCGGCACTAGAGCTCAACGGAGTAACGTTGTTTTGATATTTAGTATGCTAGGCACAGCGTACCCGTACGTTGAATGAACACCCACGCAACACGTGTTCTCTTGGGTGATTGCTAGAAAGTATACCTCAAAATAAGGTTTCCGTTTTTATAACGTAGAAAAAAAAACATTCTAACGCAAAACTAAACCCCAACCCTAATACTAACCTTAGCCCTAATACTAACCCTAACCTAACCCCAACCCTAACCTAACCCTAACTTATTTTAAAAATTAATATAAAAACGGAAACCTTATTTTGAAGTATACTATCTAGCAATTGCCGTTCTCTTGCCAGCCGGATGACGCAAGAAAAACAAAGATGATTTGTACTGCGGAAAAGGCGTTAGGAAGATCACTTGAAACAGGTATTCCAACGAAGACTGAGTAAGATTTCTCTTTTTCTGCTCTTAAGTGCACAGTTCTCTCACTGTGGTACCCGTTTAATAAAAGCACATGGTTTAATAATAGCTCTGACAACGTTGCACATGCATATGGTCACATATTGTTAGGATACAAAGAATCCTGCTATTCTGAGAGATTCAATTATACCATTAAGGCATTAAGAAATCACAAGACTGCACGCATCAAAGCCCATCTAAGAAAGTGGATATTAATCTTCGCCTACGATTTCTCATTATTTAATCAGATTATGACCAAATCAGTATTGCCAAGATTCAATCAGCGTTGCAGAACACATGTGGTCAAGTCTTAATTTGTCAACGTCGGAAATGATAATTGACTTACAGAAGCAAGGAAATTAAACTACAAGTCTACATTCTCAATTTGCCACAACACTGACAACAGTCAACGGCCAGTTTGTAATAGTTTATACCTGTAAACCACATATAAACTATAAGTATTCTCTAGTTATAATCTCTATTTCCAGTTCTAAAATGTTGGTATTTCCAGTTCTAAAATGTTGTATTTTCAGTTCTAAAATGTTGGTATTTTCAGTTCTAAAATGTTGTATTTCGCCTGATGAGAAAGATCGTGACTCAATGTTTACGACCGTTACGACCATATGGAAATCAGACTGTTTCAAATAAAACCCAGCAACTACATGGTTAGCCTGCTCGCAGCCTGATATTTTGAAAGGGAAAGTGACGGTGCTCGCAGCCTGATATTTTGAAAGGGAAAGGCTGCGAGCAGGCAACCACATTGTGATGGTGCAGCCAAAATACATGTAGTTGATTGCTGTTACGAAATACCTCATTGTCCTTATTAGCGATGCTCCACCTTATTTACTTTATTATTTTTAACTAATTGAGTCACGTAGCTCGCATAAGACCAGGAACATAAAGGATATCACTTTACTAAGGTTAAGCTTGAGGTGTCAAAGCGTGGGTTCTATTATATGGGCGCCGTTCAATATAATAGCCTTAACAAGATTTCGTTGGAAGGGATGGAACTACCAATTAGCCTACCTAATTGCATACCTAATTGTTTACACTTGCAATTATTGCTGTGATTTTCATCTTCTGATGGATATGAATAAGTTAGGAATGTTCACATGAGGGTACATATACTCCGAACATTCGTCACTCATCTATACACGTTCACATGCATCAGAACGAGAAAATCGTACTAGAAATGTCAGCAAAAATTGCAAGTATAAACAGGCTTAAAAAAGAGATCCCTGGCAGGCTTCTCTCAGACCGACAGAAAGCACTTAATCTAGATTAAAGCCCCGTTTCAGGCACTACGCTCAATTTTTGGTACAGCACGGATAAAATTGGTACCCGTACCACTTTTTTGGTTCTTGGACTACCTATTTAGCTTAGCCCCGTTTACACTACGCTCAATTTTTGGTACAGCACGGATAAAATTGGTACCCGTACCACTTTTTTGGTTCTTGGACTACCTATTTAGCTTAGCCTCGTTTACACTACGCTCAATTTTTGGTACGGCATGGATAAAATTGGTACCCGTACCACTTTTTTGGTTCTTGGACTACCTATTTAGCTTAGCCTCGTTTACACTATGCTCAATTTTTGGTACGGCACGGATAAAATTGGTACCCGTACCACTTTTTTGGTTCTTGGATTACCTATTTAGCTTAGCCCCGTTTACACTACGCTCAATTTTTGGTACCGTACCACTTTTTGGTTCTTGGACTACCTAAATAGGTAGTCCAAGAATCAAAAAAGTGGTACGGGTACCAATTTTATCCGTGCCGTACCAAAAATTGAGCGTAGTGTAAACAGGGCTTAAGTTAATATTAGATATTTGTATTTTTTCCAGTGTTGTAAAACTTTTTATCAGTGTAGTAAACTTCTGTACTAACTCTTATTTTACTCCCCAGTGATAACAGTACCACTGATGGGGTCACTCTGTATACATAAAATTGTGTTATGTCAAGTAATATGAACTTTATTTCAATTGAATATAGCTCTAGCAGATTGCTGTCTCTGCAGCTCTACACATCATACTTCAGGCCAATGCGGAAATCGAACTCCTCGACCACAGAGATGAAGTTTGGACACATTTCAAACATTTTGTTGCCGTTACGTCTTCCGTCCACACGTTTCCGGAGAAAAACGAATTTCGAAAAAGGTCTCTCCAGAGTGGAACTAACTTTTGAAAACGCAACGAATCCACAACAAACACATCGGTTTGCTACGTGATACACACTATGACTGCGTCATACACTCTAGCTATGACGTAGGTTACCAGAACGGGCGATGGCCTCACTTCCATGCTGCAACTTCCTTACTCGCTGACACAAGTCTCTTGAGCCGTGCGAGGTGGTAATATGCCCTAGAACATTAAGATAAATGAATTAGACTTAAATAACAAGTCCCTCATGAATGTGTCCCAGTTGACAAGTTAAGCATGGTTAGATCATGTAGAGGTGGTACATGTTCTTGAATGTGAGCTACTTTAAAGTGATGTGATGTTGTACAGAACTCACTGCTGAGTTAAACATGGTTAGATCATGCAGAAGTAGTACATGTTCTTGAATGTGAGCTACCTTAAAGTGATCTGATGTTGTACAGAACTCACTGCTGAGTTAAGCATGGTTAGATCATGCAGAGGTAGTACATGTTCTTGAATGTGAGTTATACCTATAGTATACAGAATTTGCTGTTACTCAGTTACCTAATATTAAATACCGACTCGAACAGTCTTACCTGGATAAGGAATCTTGGCCTTCATTGCGACTTGCAGTGGATAAAATATCTGATAGGACTTCTAAAACAGATAATTGGAGAAATCTTATATTTTATATCAAAACAAAGACGTAGATTGTCAGAAAAAGCTGTGGCAAGTAAGATATAGATGTATACAACTATTGTTATTCACCTTCAGTTAAACTTTCGCTTTGCGTTTCAAACGCCGAGTGATCATCTACGCCCTGATCAGAATTTTCTTCACTGGAGTGAGTCAGACGTTGTACAGTAAATAACATTTTCTTTAACGTTTCCACGGGTCTTTCTGAGCTGATGTCTTCACTCATCACAGATTCAGGTTCTTCCTCTATGAAGGAACGTGACGGGAACTTGCCAGTGTCGGACTTCATGTCTGAACGACTCTGATGTAAAGAAAAGCACACTTATGAAGATTGTATACACCATCTAGCTTTTGAAAAGGTATAGTTCTGGCATTTGAAAAGAGAGTTTTGGCATTTGAAAAGGGAGTGCTGGCATTTGAAAAGGGAGTTTTGGCATTTGAAAAGGGAGTTTTGGCATTTGAAAGGGAGTTCTGTTTTGGCATTTGAAAAGGGAGTTCTGGCATTTGAAAGCGAGTTCTGGCATTTGAAAAGGGAGTTTTGGCATTTGAAAAGGGAGTTGTGGCTTTTGAAAACGGAGCCTTTTTGGCATTTGAATAGGAAGTTATGGTATTTGAAAAGGGAGTTCTGTACACCATCTAGGACTGACTCGCTCGGGTTTGTGCCTTCACTACAATAACAGCAACGTTTTAGCTCAAAATACCTTTTTAAACAAATAGTGAATTTTTAAACGTAACAATCTTTATATACGTTCGTTCCAATATAAACTTGTTAATATGCACTTGAAAAACACTTTAATAATCTATATATCCACTAGCGTGTGATTAATATGTGTTAAAAAAATGAGTCGTTTTTTAAGCCACTTACTGTCGTTCCAGTTGAAGTGTTCCTCAAATGTTGATTCAATATATTACCTCGGGCTGACCAATTCATTTGATAGAAAATTGATCAACTTCCTGTTACTTTTAAGCACAGGAAGTAAAAAGAAATTTGCATTCGTATGAATTGGTCAGCCCGAGGTAATGTATTGAATCAATATTTGAGGAACACTTCAATTGGAACGACAGTAAAACAGTCGCAGTCTATGCTTTATCAGATATAAGATACTCGACTGTCGCCTCGTGTTTTATATCTGATAAATCACTCCTGCTCGTGTTTTAAATAGTACTTATATAAGACATACTTAAGAAAATTTACTTGCATTACCTCCTGACTGTTCCGCATACAATCCTCAAGGAATGACGTTATAATCCCAGGTTTGGTGTTAAGCCTAGTAATAAAAATAATTCATAAGTGTTTTAATTCTCTGACAAATACAGATTTCGATGTATCTACCATATACCTCGCATTTGGTGGCTTTTCATCTTCCCAATCCAGGCCAATATCTCGCTTAGGAGATAACTCCAGATAACTAGTCCCAGATGAGGACTGAAGGTCAGTGGCTAAGAATGAGGTTCTCAATGCAAGATTTTCAATCAATGTATCGCCACTCTCTTCTGAATCTTCAGTAGTTTCTGCACTCTCTGTAGTAAGCGAGGGACTTGCGTCAAAAAGCAGCATTGGTGGTTTTATTATTAGCGCTTCTGTATCTACCGATTCCGTATCGTCGTGCAAAACGTCCTCATTAGCATAATCAGCGTCTGAAATTCTTCCGTCATTCGAATAATCAGCGGCTAAAATGTTTCCCTTATTAGCATAATTCACGTCTCTCCTACGAGTTTTCAGACTTCTCCTATATCCTTCTCTGCGCTCTGGTGAAGACGACCCCATATGACCATCTTTCATATTAGGCGCAGATTTAGTTCGCGATCTTAATTTGTGATCACGAATTTTAGTACCTAGGTCTAACTTCGTAGGGTCTGAGTTCCTGGGGATTTTTGTCCTAAGGGAACTTCTCTCGTAGGATTCACTGTGGTTGCCGAAAGAGGAATTCTCATTCCAGGCAGTCTGCCTGTCATATTTCCCCGAGGGTACTAATCTCCGTTGAGAAAAATTGCGGGGGTCTGTTCTTGTAGGGTGGAGGTACCCTTTTGTGGAGTAATTGTTGTTATGTTCAGTTCGTTTAGTGTGGCTGACTGTGGAAGCATGTATTCTAGCATGATTGTTAAAAATTTGCTTCCTATCTTGTAGAGTTAAATCTTTTTTGGAAACGTTTCCACTGAGATAATGGTCTTTCCTTTGTCTGAGCACTTCAGTGGAGTCAGCTTGATCAATGATTCTCTGCAACTCGTCGCTAGCGTTACGCCTTGGTGAGATATCACCATTGAAAGTGCGGACGTTCTTAGCAGAATGTGGCACATTTGGACTACCCCTTGAAGCAGTCTTGATATCCGGAGTATGGAAATCTTTGCTGGAATAAAGCATATTTGGAGTAGGTCGAACTCTTGGAGAAGGAATCTGTGTAGAAATCCTGTCATCTTTGTTACTTCTCCTAGATTTCCCAGTTGAATTTTCAATATTTCTTGATCCAGTATATTGTTTTGCCATTTGAATCCCAGTAGGACTTTTTCTCATAAGTCTATCCGTATTGGACGAGTCTGTTGAGTTTTTTCGAATTTCTGAACTCGACTTAATATCATGGGCTTTTGGTAAACTCAATGAGGAAGGTCTATTGGCACTAGTATAAACGTTCTTGTTAAAACTACGACTAGGTTGAAAATTATTTTCAGCGACATTTTGAGTTCTTCCATCGTGTGGAAATGATTTAGAAGTTTGCATCGGAGGTCCAGCTTTTTTCTTGGTATGTTTGGATATGGAAGTTTTTGAATTTGACATTTTTGTTGGTTTTGTGAAGCGTTGTGGTGGGTGTCCAGTTGTTTTTCCATCATCAACATGAGATTGTGCAAAAGACATTTCTTTAACGAGTGATCGCTCGGAATCCTTTGCTAACGAAAGAGAAACGCAATTCCATTATATCAAATATTTTGAGCAAAGATTCTTCATCAGTGGGTATGTGGCAAGGCTGGAGGACTTATTTAGATTGGGTATAACTTAGCTCTGCTTGAAAACTTGATTGTAAAACTAAAAGGCCTAAAAATGCATGTAAGTAGAGTTGTAGTTGAGTGATTCTTAACTAAGGTGCTTTGAGAGACTAATTTCTCTGGGCTCCCTGGTTTTTGACCAAAAACGTCTCAGTTCTCAAGCACATGTATCATGAGCTTCTGGTATACTGGGCAACAACACCTTGTGTATAATCAACATAAGATTGGAATATTGACTTATGTTGAACTTACCAAATTTTCTCACACTATGATCAAATAGTTGCTGGATCTTTTTATCCCGATACAATGAACTATGAAACGCTCCCCCCATATTAACAGGTTGTCGACCGTAGATTGATTCACCAATTAAAACTTCGGTGTCTGTACTTTCTAGGTCCCAGGCTTTACTCTTCTTTTGGTGTGGGTCACTGATCTCCATTGGGTGATCCTGGAGTGATGTGGAGAGGGGAGACTGAGGGGTGGGGGAGAGGGGAGGGTGTTCTTGGAAAAATGATGGTGATAGGGATCTTGACAAACGATTTCTAGGAAAAGGAAATACAGAATAAGCCAGTTTAGAGTTGTAGAAGGGTTTTGTCATGGAAATGTCAAGTGTGAATTTTTATACTCGAACTGGTGGCCCTGCGATTCCGGTGCAGCGCCCTAACCAACTGAGAGCAATAGAGGCCAGGGAGGAGGGGGGGGTGTGTTCAAAATGTCACCTACCTTTGATTACGCCTGACATCTCGGTCATGTGCACGACTTTCATCAATGTCATCTACCCAGCTGGGATAATGTTTTGCTGTGACCAACTCTTCAACCCAACTAGGATGGCTCATTGCCTTTCCTAACAAAAGTGAAGTGAAGTTTAGTTCCTGTTTCCTCTATAGTCAGATGCCAGCCACTGTGGGGGGGGGGAGGAAATGTCCTTTACTGAGAGGGGGGGAGGAAACAGATTGAGATATCCATGAGTATAACAGAAGTTTAATTAAAGGCCAATTTGTACAACACAAGTTTTGCCTAAAACTGTTGCATACAATCTACTTATAACTTGAGTTGTACTGTGTAAATCAAGCACACAACTCACCTACGTCAATGTAGATGAGTTGTGTGCTTGATTTACAGTGACACAGTACAATGCAAGTTGTAATCAGGTTGCATGTGACAGTTTCAGGCAAGTTGTGTAGTGTAAATCAGTCTTTACATACCTTGTGACAGTTGGGAGTTATTGTGTCTATAAAAACTGCTGACCAACATATCAGTGCTCATACTGCCCACATTACTGTCAAGATCTGATGCAACTGAACTACCAGGGGAGGGGAGGGTGGAGAGTTGAACATCACCATCAGATATAGTTGAAACTTCATCACCATATGACTCACCATTCCCTAGAAGAGTGGAAAGAAGAATCAAACCAGTCTGCAAAGCACAACAAATGTCGATGCTCTCTGATGAAGTATTTTTGCCCTGGAACTTAGGTGCTAATAAAACAATTAATAACCCTGACTCTTTATTAGGTTGTTAGAACTTATCAAGTACCCTATCAAAACAACCAAAAGATAATCACCAGAAAAGCATATAAAAACGGCATTTTAATTATACCATTACAAACTAAAAGAACTCTATAATATTTTTTTTGACATATTATATACACAAACGATTCAATTATATACCATCTGTTTGACTGAGGCCATTAATGTCCACACTTGAATTGCTCCTTTGTCCAAAAGGGACGATCTTTCTTTGCAAATCTTTTGAATAAGATTCATTAACCCATTGAACCAAATTGTCGACCATTTTCCCTTGCTTTTCTGGAGATATTGCAGCCTTTCTGCTGTGCTTTTTTGGCGACGAAAAGGATTTAGGTTTCGTTGACAACAAAGTGACATTTGAGCTTCCGTAGCAACGAGAAATTGGCGTCGCTGCAGGGTTTGTTTGTTCAGCATCCGTAAATTGTTCAATGTACTTTTGTAGCTCTTCCGTGGCATTTTGCACACGTTGTGTACTCCTTTTAGACAGCCTTTTACTTGCACTTAATGTCCTAGGTCTTGAACATTCATTTGCAGTGGTCATAAGTCAAGAAATTGCATAAAAACATCATAAAATTTGGTGTAAAATTCAAAAAGTTACGTTTGTTTATATTAATATTACATTTCTATTTGGGAAGGCAATGGCATCATCCGCTGACAAATATTGTATTTCATTATTTTAGAAATATATTTTCTTGTGTACATAAAATAATATATATTTACGTTACAACAAGGATATATATTTACCAAACAGCAAGGAAAAATAAAAAATAAAATAAAAAATAAATGTGTAGGTTGTAAGAAACTAATGGAGTATACTTGACATGCGCATGCGCGGACCATTGATTTGAACGATATGCTTTGGTTTTCTTTGGTATAATTTCTGTGCTTTGGTAAAAGCACAATATGAAGAATTATCAGGCCCTCGCTTTATGTTATCAACCTCATGTCCTTAGCATCGGTTGATAACAGTCATATGCAACACAAACGCCGGGCTTGATAAATAATTAGAAAGAAATAAAATAAACTAAAAATTAAATTAAATACATGGTGTAACCACAAATTGTTCCTTATTTTTATTATGAATGCCATGTAAAGCTTTAAAGAAAACACAAGCTTGAATGTTCACACTAGGGTTCAATCGTGTCCCACAAGCGCCACATGCATGAAGTGTGACCTATACAAATACGAGACTCGTACAGTTGGCTCTGACGGATGGCGACACAACGTCAGGGACTCAGGGCGCTTATCTATATAAGCGCCCTGGTTGAGACCGACGCCTGTGTGACTATATGACTTGTGTTTCTGCACGAAGACGGCATAGTAGCCGTTTATCGCGGATTTACACTTCAAAGCAACAGGAAAGAAGCGCCGGCACAAGTCGCCATCCGTTTTGATTTTGGGAACGTATCCCATTTGGCCGAAATCGTATCAACGCATAACATCTACTCCATTGTCGTCTACCCCAACTCCACAGAGATGGACGAGGCTACTGCTTCTTTAGGAATGATTTTGGAAGAAAAAGTTGAAGGGTATAAGAGAATGAGGTCTATGGTGAGGAGACGGGTTAAGTATCAAATTGTGGATAACCGTCTACCATAGATATAGGAGACCTAGATTGCTGACTCGGCTCAACCGGCGTGACATATTTTGAAAATCCAAGATGGCGGCTCAACCGGGCAAAAATCACAGAGCGAGATAGGGAAAAACCATGTTTTTTGCATTTTGCGTCGTCCTAAAGCTTCCGATCGCGTTCTATCACTTTATTTTGGAAAAAACTAACTAGTGTGAAGGTTTTGGATGAAAATTTGTACAATCAGTACAATTTTATACCATGGTTAATACAAATTACGATTCAACCGGGCAAGATTGGGCAGGCCTGCAGTTTCGCGCGGGTTTCGTCTTTAGTTTCTTCCTGTGTATTCCTTCAGTCTTTTACGAGTTTTTCTCAAGTAATATTATATATTTCTAACTATTCCAAAAGCTATTACTGTTTATTTTGTTCTTTCATTGTTATTTCGACCAAAATACAGTATTTTCATGATTTCATCTGAAAATTCTAGGGCTTCTATTCCATCTGGGTTGTTTTTTATCGAAAAGAATGCTTGAAAGTCGGCCAGAATCGTGTTCAGTGTATTACTACAAGACAGACGTGGGATGTTATTCGATTTTCCTTCCATAAGTAAGTCTATGAAACACACACACATCACATATTTGTACACTATAAGTATATAACTTACATCATATAAACAGAATAATAATAGAATAAAAAGAATTTGTTTTGTAAATACTGTAATGACAACGTCACAACAAATGTAGTTTTGAGTTTGGCAGCTACAATATAAAACTATTTACAGTTTTAATAAAAGAATATTAGCCCAAAAAAGAACTTCTTGTTTTGATGTCTGTGTTAGGAGAGTCTCTCTCTCTATATATGCATGTTGACAACAACTTTCCTTGTCCTGTTCAAAGTCAAAAATGTTTTAGTTTTGTTCACATCAGTGAACCAAAAATACATCTTTCCCTTTGCACTATTGGATTTCCTATAACCAATCCCAGCCTGCTAAAAAATGAAATGGGCAGACTCAATGCCAATCAAATATTCATTCTTGTGTGAGAAACACTTCACACCGGATGATTATACTTCACACCCGATGATTATATTAATCCATGGTGTTGCAAGGTGCCCTACTTTATTATTTTACTCTGTCTAACGCCAGACAATTTTACTCATCAAGAGGAGAGCAGTGGCACTTAATGGGTTAACTGGCCTACCTGCAAATGTGTATAGTTAATCCATTGAGTCGTTTTGTGCCCTACTTAATTATTTTACTCTGGCTACGCCAGACAATTCTACTCGTAAGGGGAGAGTGCTGATGCTTGGGTCAGCTGTCTCAAGGGGAGAGTGTCCGAAGGGAAGAATGCCGACTGCAGAGAGCAATCAATAAAATGCCAATCCAAGAAATATCTAAACGAAGATGCCGTCCCATCTATTTTTGATTATCAATGATGAATCAATCGGGTTTCTTGGAGAGAACTAGATACTAACTGTGAAGGTTTTTGATGCATACCAGACACATTAGGCAGTTTCTTCAAACTAGTTTCGATTGAAAACTTTCTTTGTCACTAGTTCTCTCTACAAACCTGATTGATTCATCACTTTTCACTGTCCAGGCCCTATAGACTTGAGATCCCTTGACATCTGCAGCAGCAAGGAGGTTGTCAAAGTCACACTAAACAGAGCATCAGAATTTTCGCACCAGCAGTCAGCAGACCAAATAAATCAAGTAAAATAGGCTTTAACTTCAAAATACTTCACAGAATTATTCCTTGTTAAATATCCCAACCGAGATCCTCGAGAAAAAAGCACCCAAAGAACCAAAACCTTTATTTTCTGCAACAAAATGTCTCGAACTGCTCAACCGACCATTGTGACGATTTCAGAAAACATTTAGCGATCGATTATTTCGTCTTTATTAAACTTAAATTGCACAAATATTCATCCAAAACCTTCACACCAGTTAGTTCTTTCCAAAATAAAGTGATATAACGGGATCGGAAGCTGTAGGACGACGCAAAATGCAAAAAACATGGTTTTTCCCTATCTCGCTCTATGATTTTTGCCCGGTTGAGCCGCCATTTTGAATGCTCATGAGTGTCACGCGCGTGCATTATAGAAAACATTAGAGTCAGCAATCTAGGTCTCCTATATCTATGCCGTCTACCTACGGACCTCAATGTTACATTAGTTTCATTTCGTATCTATATAGGTTTTTGTTTCCCCACGCAGCGCTTGTGGGACGGGAGTAGACGTGCGCATGTCAAGTAGGTTCTGAGGTTCAATTCATTCCTCAACTTCATACCCTCATGTTTTAATGTCACGCAACACGAAACCTAATCCTATCCCTAACCTCCTATAAACCAATCATATTTCGTGACTGCGTGACACGCTGGTCACGTGATCTGCTAAAATCTAGCATATTTCTGATTAACTATCTTGGATTCCTTTGCGACAATCATACAAAATGTAACTATAAAAACTATAAAAACCATCCAAATATCAAATATTTATTGACCTCATCTTGGATTGCTAATTAAAAATCTGCTAGATTTTAGCAGATCACGTGACCAGCAGACACACGCAGCAGACTTGTAGCAATGCTGTTCCAACAACTTGTCATCAGGATGTGTTCGCACTGCTTGTTCCCAGCTTGTTGACAAGTTGTCAACGGCTTGTTGACAACTTGCTACAAGGTTGTTGAGCTCAACAGACTTGTTACAAGTTATCGTCCTGCAATTCAACAATTTGTCAACAAGTTGTGAGTGACAACCTTGTAGCAACTTGATAAAATAACAGCATTGTTACAACTTGTCAACTTACTAACAAGCTTGCTACAGGCCTGTTGCGGACACATCTTGTTGACAAGTTGTGAGATTTTTACGTGTGTACCAGGGTCTTTTCTCCCCTGGCCAAGAGGAAAGAACCTGGGAACGAGGTTGTTCATCCTTTAATCAATAAAGTAGACGAGTTTCACGATGATGCCACGAAATCAACCCCAGTTCGATTGAAACTTTATACTTAGACTAATTTCGATACGCTTTTTCTGGCTAAAATATGACTTTTTACCTGGATCAAAATTTAATGTATATCGTAAATGCGCATGACTGTTATACACGAATGCGTATCACTGACCTGAATATATTTTAATGCATGGCGAAACGCGCTTGATGCAACGTTTCGTTTTAGTATAATCCATCTGATCAGAGTCCCTTGACGAGTAAAATTGTCTGGCATTTATACACGGAGTAAAATGATAAAGCAGCACTCTCCCTTGACGAGTAAAATTGTCTTGCATTAGACGGAGTAGACCCTCACCCAGTGACCCCTCCCCCAGTTTAATCCCTACCCGGAGTCAGTGAAACACTGAACTCTATATACACCTGAATAAAGTGCACCACTGTTCTGAATATATTTAAATGAATAGCGAGATGTGCTTGATGCCCCCATAACCGCATACCATAAAAACATGGTAAGAAAACAATGTCCGGTGTTAGAACTAGCCAATCAGATGCCAGTTCGGAATATGGATTTGGCCAGAGGTACGAGAATGGTCACGCAGTCACGAAATATCACAATCTCGTTCCCCGAGCACACGATCCTCGGGAAGGAACACGAGGCTCTGGGATAATCCGTTGCCGGAAGCTAGGAATCCTGGCTAAGATTGAACTACGCATTCCATTTCAACGGCCAATCAGATTCCTCCCTGAAACGGATTATCCCAGACCCTCACGTTCCTTCCCGAGGATCGCACGCTCGGGGAACGAGATTGGAAATATCACTGGTTAGGAGGTTAGGGTTAGGTTTTGTGATTGTGTGACATGAAAAGATAACCGAAAATGATTTTTCTCGTCTTTTTATTTTCGCTTTTCCCGCGCCTCGCCTTCCTAATTTTCGCTGCTCAGGCCTCAAGCTGACCCCTTATAATTGCTTAAAACAGCAATAGCGGTGAATGGAGTGAAAGGATACAATATGAGGACAATACAGAATGATTAGCTTAATCTCTTCGGGCCAGGTTCAACATGACAATATTTTCTTATACTTGTAAACGGATTTTGCACACAGAGGTATAAAAAGAATAAAAAATAGTCAGAATAAATAAAGGGGAAAAAATATTGTGAGTCTGCTACAAAACATAAGTTCAACTGGATTTGAACTCAAATGCTCATCGAGACAGGCTAAGCGACATACCACTAAGCCATCAGTGGACAACTTGTAATTCTGGTAAAATTAAAAACACAAGTCCATTGTTGTCACCTGCTCATCTCATGAGGTGAATCTTTTTTCGGATAAAAAGAAAAAAAAAATTGTTATAGACCGACAGAGAAAGGTTCAGAACCGATATTGATGCAGAAAGATTTGGCACAGGGGAATTTTAATGCGCATTTATAAATAAATAATGCTTAGCCGTGCTTAGCCGTGTTTTAATATACTTTCTATTACGCATAGCCGTTCGCCGGCTTCGTGGATCGACGTGGATCGTGTCAATTAGAACTAGAAGTTACCATCGCAAGGCAAGTGCTGCCTTTCTAAACCAAAGTCAAACTTAGAAATTTCGGGCCATTTTTCTGTTTAGATCGAATTAGAAATGTTCAAAACATTAATTGATGCAAAAAGTTTTGGTACAGGGCAATTTTAATGCGTATTTTGATATAAAAAATGCTTAGCCGTCCTTAGCCGTGTTTTAATATACTTTCTACTAGCTTAGCCGTTCGCCGGCTTCGTGCATCGATTCAACTATAAACTAGAAGTTACTATCGCAAGGCAAGTGCTGCGGTTTTAAACCAAAGTCAAACTTAGAAAATTTCGGGCCATTTTTCGGTTTAGATCGACTTAGAAATGTTCAAACCACTTATTGATGCAAAAAGTTTTCGTACAGGGCAATTTTAATGCGTATTTTGATATAAAAATTGCTTAGCCGTGCTTAGCCGTGTTTTAATATACTTTCTACTACGCTTAGCCGTTCCCCGGCTTCGTCATAAAGTCAACTAAAACTAGATTTTACTATCGCACGGCAAGTGCCGCGTTAAATTCTTGTGAAATTAGACAATATGGAATGATTAACTTAATGTTTTCGAGCCAGTTTCAACTTGGCAATATTTTCTTATACTTGTAAACGGATTTTGCACATAGAGGTATAAAAAGAATAAAAAATAGTCAGAATAAATAAAGGGGAAAAAATATTGTGAGTCTGCTACAAAACATAAGTTCAACTGGATTTGAACTCAAATGCTCATCGAGACAGGCTAAGCGACATACCACTAAGCCATCAGTGGACAACTTGTAATTCTGGTAAAATTAAAAACACAAGTCCATTGTTGTCACCTGCTCATCTCATGAGGTGAATCTTATTTCGGATAAAAAGAAAAAAAAAATTGTTATAGACCGACAGAGAAAGGTTCAGAACCGATATTGATGCAGAAAGATTTGGCACAGGGGAATTTTAATGCGCATTTATAAAAAAATAATGCTTAGCCGTGCTTAGCCGTGTTTTAATATACTTTCTATTACGCATAGCCGTTCGCCGGCTTCGTGGATCGACGTGGATCGTGTCAATTAAAACTAGAAGTTACCATCGCAAGGCAAGTGCTGCCTTTGAAACCAAAGCCAAATTTAGAAAATTTCGGGCCATTTTTCGGTTTAGATCGACTTAGAAATGTTCAAAACACTTATTGATGCAAAAAGTTTTGGTACAGGGCAATTTTAATGCGTATTTTGATATAAAAAATGCTTAGCCGTCCTTAGCCGTGTTTTAATATACTTTCTACTAGCTTAGCCGTTCGCAGTCTTCGTGCATCGACTCGACTATAAACTAGAAGTTACTTTCGCAAGGCAAGTGCTGCGGTTTTAAACCAAAGTCAAACTTAGAAAATTTCGGGCCATTTTTCGGTTTAGATCGACTTAGAAATGTTCAAACCACTTATTGATGCAAAAAGTTTTCGTACAGGGCAATTTTAATGCGTATTTTGATATAAAAATTGCTTAGCCGTGCTTAGCCGTGTTTTAATATACTTTCTACTACGCTTAGCCGTTCCCCGGCTTCGTCATAAAGTCAACTAAAACTAGATTTTACTATCGCACGGCAAGTGCCGCGTTAAATTCTTGTGAAATTAGACAATATGGAATGATTAACTTAATGTTTTCGAGCCAGTTTCAACTTGGCAATATTTTCTTATACTTGTAAACGGATTTTGCACATAGAGGTATAAAAAGAATAAAAAATAGTCAGAATAAATAAAGGGGAAAAAATATTGTGAGTCTGCTACAAAAGATGAGTTCAACTGGATTTGAACTCAAATGCTCATCGAGACAGGCTAAGCGACATACCACTAAGCCATCAGTGGACAACTTGTAATTCTGGTAAAATTAAAAACACAAGTCCATTGTTGTCACCTGCTCATCTCATGAGGTGAATCTCATTTCGGATAAAAAGAAAAAAAAAATTGTTATAGACCGACAGAGAAAGGTTCAGAACCGATATTGATGCAGAAAGATTTGGCACAGGGGAATTTTAATGCGCATTTATAAATAAATAATGCTTAGCCGTGCTTAGCCGTGTTTTAATATACTTTCTATTACGCATAGCCGTTCGCCGGCTTCGTGGATCGACGTGGATCGTGTCAATTAGAACTAGAAGTTGCCATCGCAAGGCAAGTGCTGCCTTTCTAAACCAAAGTCAAACTTAGAAATTTCGGGCCATTTTTCGGTTTAGATCGAATTAGAAATCTTCAAAACATTAATTGATGCAAAAAGTTTTGGTACAGGGCAATTTTAATGCGTATTTTGATATAAAAAATGCTTAGCCGTCCTTAGCCGTGTTTTAATATACTTTCTACTAGCTTAGCCGTTCGCCGGCTTCGTGCATCGATTCAACTATAAACTAGAAGTTACTATCGCAAGGCAAGTGCTGCGGTTTTAAACAAAAGCCAAACTTAGAAAATTTCGGGCCATTTTTCGGTTTAGAACGACTTAGAAATGTTCAAACCACTTATTGATGCAAAAAGTTTTCGTACAGGGCAATTTTAATGCGTATTTTGATATAAAAATTGCTTAGCCGTGCTTAGCCGTGTTTTAATATACTTTCTACTACGCTTAGCCGTTCCCCGGCTTCGTGATAGAGTCAACTAAAACTAGATTTTACTATCGCACGGCAAGTGCCGCGTTAAATTCTTGTGAAATTAAATTAGACAATATGGAATGATTAACTTAATGTTTTCGAGCCAGTTTCAACTTGGCAATATTTTCTTATACTTGTAAACGTATTTTGCACACAGAGGTATAAAAAGAATAAAAAATAGTCAGAATAAATAAAGGGGAAAAAATATTGTGAGTCTGCTACAAAACATGAGTTCAACTGGATTTGAACTCAAATGCTCATCGAGACAGGCTAAGCGACATACCACTAAGCCATCAGTGGACAACTTGTAATTCTGGTAAAATTAAAAACACAAGTCCATTGTTGTCACCTGCTCATCTCATGAGGTGAATCTTATTTCGGATAAAAAGAAAAAAAAAATTGTTATAGACCGACAGAGAAAGGTTCAGAACCGATATTGATGCAGAAAGATTTGGCACAGGGGAATTTTAATGCGCATTTATAAATAAATAATGCTTAGCCGTGCTTAGCCGTGTTTTAATATACTTTCTATTACGCATAGCCGTTCGCCGGCTTCGTGGATCGACGTGGATCGTGTCAATTAGAACTAGAAGTTGCCATCGCAAGGCAAGTGCTGCCTTTCTAAACCAAAGTCAAACTTAGAAATTTCGGGCCATTTTTCGGTTTAGATCGAATTAGAAATCTTCAAAACATTAATTGATGCAAAAAGTTTTGGTACAGGGCAATTTTAATGCGTATTTTGATATAAAAAATGCTTAGCCGTCCTTAGCCGTGTTTTAATATACTTTCTACTAGCTTAGCCGTTCGCCGGCTTCGTGCATCGATTCAACTATAAACTAGAAGTTACTATCGCAAGGCAAGTGCTGCGGTTTTAAACAAAAGCCAAACTTAGAAAATTTCGGGCCATTTTTCGGTTTAGAACGACTTAGAAATGTTCAAACCACTTATTGATGCAAAAAGTTTTCGTACAGGGCAATTTTAATGCGTATTTTGATATAAAAATTGCTTAGCCGTGCTTAGCCGTGTTTTAATATACTTTCTACTACGCTTAGCCGTTCCCCGGCTTCGTGATAGAGTCAACTAAAACTAGAATTTACTATCACACGGCAAGTGCCGCGTTAAATTCTTGTGAAATTAGACAATATGGAATGATTAACTTAATGTTTTCGAGCCAGTTTCAACTTGGCAATATTTTCTTATACTTGTAAACGGATTTTCCACATAGAGGTATAAAAAGAATAAAAAATAGTCAGAATAAATAAAGGGAAAAAATATTGTGAGTCTGCTACAAAACATGAGTTCAACTGCATTTGAACTCGAATGCTTATCGAGACAGGCTAAGCGACATACCACTAAGCCATCAGTGGACAGCTGGTAATTCTGGTAAAATTAAAAACACAAGTCCATTGTTGTCACCTGCTCATCTCATGAGGTGAATCTTATTTCGGATAAAAAGAAAAAAAAAATTGTTATAGACCGACAGAGAAAGGTTCAGAACCGATATTGATGCAGAAAGTTTTGGCACAGGGGGATTTCAAACTGCATTTTCAGCTAAGAAACGCTAACCCGTCCTTCATTATACTTTGTACTACGCTAACCCGCCAGTCGGATTCTTGAGTCAACTAAGCTGAGTTTCTCTTGCAAAATTGCGACTAAAATTTGAGTTACAAACAAGTTTTGATATAAATGGACTTAGGAAGGGTCGGAGCTTTTTTTTTTTTTATATAAACATATTTTATTAATAATATAATGTGTTTGCCCCAAAAGCGCAAATGGCTTATCTAGGGGGCTCACACTAACTTTACAAAAATTTTTTTGGTTTTATTAAAAAAGGAAGAAATACTCAACAAATACTTTACAAAAACATGCACACACACAAATTACAAACATGCTTTTGAATTAACTATGACTTAGAGAGAAGCGATGTGTTGAAAGGATATAATTCTGAATGACTTTAAAAAAATTACAATTATCATCAAAACTTAAATCCTGAATATCATTAAGAATATACCACAATTTTATCGCACCGCTACTCTCCGACCATTTATTACCACAAATCCGCTGGGCAGAGGCAAGAAATATGTTACGTTGAGCAGCGAATCGGGAGCAAGACAAGAAATAGTGATGGACAGATTCATTGCTTCTGCCACAAACACAAACGGGTGATGGACAACAGTTAATTCTACACAAATATTCGTTCAAAGCATGGAAACCAAGTCTAAGACGGGTATGTAAAATCGACGATCGACGAGTAACAGAGACATCGTACAACTTATTATACTTTGAACAACCAAAAACTAATTTAAGACGAGCTTTGAAATTGTTAAACGAAGGTGCATTTCTTATATCCGCATCTAGTGAATTCCATAAATCTATTGTAGAAGGAAAAAAGGATTGCCTAATTCTCATTGTTCTACATAAAAACGAGCTAATATTTTCATTTGAACGTAGAGAACGACTAACTCTTTCTCCTACAGTGATAGGCAATACGTCTACTAGATAAGAGGGAGAAATATGCTTAGTAATTTTATAAAAATAATTTAATTTGTGCATTTTTCTCCTTACACTGAGATTCTCCCACCCAAGCTCATTCCTCAACGCTCTAGCACTTGTACCCTTAATAGCACCTGTTACGACTTTTGCACAATCATACTGAATACTATCCAATAATTTGGAATCTATTTCACTGCAATTATCCCAAATTACGTCTCCGTACTCCATTAAAGGTCTAATTAGACTTTTATATAAACATGTTAACGTAGATCTATTAACTTTGTATTTAATCAATTTTAACATATTTAATCTTTTGGAAGCCTTTTCAAAAATGTTCTGTATATGGCTCCGCCAGGACATGTTATTTTGAAATATAAGGCCAAGATGGGCGTGGCTTTCGACCTCAATTATACAAGCGCCGTCCATAAGCAAAGCAGGATGATCAGGTTTATTAAGTTTAAGAGAAAATATAATACTTCGACATTTTGACGGATTCATGGTAACAAGCCACTTTTTAGACCAATTAACAAACCACTTTTTACACCTTTTTAGGCACAGGGGGATTTCAAACCGCATTTTGAGCTAATAAATGCTAACCCGTCCTTCATTATACTTGAGTCAACTAAGCTGAGTTTCTCTTGGAAAAATGCGACCAAAGTTTGAGTTACAAACATGTTTTGATATAAATCGACTTGGGAAGGGTCAGAGCTGCCTATTGGTGCAGAAAGTTTTGGCACAGGGGGATTTCAAACAGCATTTTGAGATAAGAAATGCTAACCCGTCCTTCATTATACTTTGTACTACGCTAACCCGCCACCCGGATTCTTGAGTCAACTAAGCTGAGTTTCTCTTGGAAAATTGCGACCAAAGTTTGAGTTACAAACATATTTTGATATAAATCGACTTAGGAAGGGTCGGAGCTGGCTATTGGTGCAGAAAGTTTTGGCACAGGGGGATTTCAAACCGCATTTTGAGCTAAGAAATACTAACCCGTCCTTCATTATACTTTGTACTACGCTAACCCGCTACCCGGATTCTTGATCGAATCAACTAGAAACTAGAAGTTACTGTCGCTAGGCAAATGCTGCCTTTATAAACCAACCAAATCCTTTATAAACCAACCTTTGTTTTTAATTTTACAAGAATTCCAGGTCGTCCACTGATGGCTTAGTGGTAGGTCGTTTGGGCTGTGTCGATAAACATTTGAGTTCAAATCCAGTTGAACTCTTGTTTTGTAGCGGACTCACAATATTTTTTTCCTTTATTTATTCGAGCTATTTTTTATTCTTTTTGTACCTCTATATGCAAAATTCGCTCAAAAGTATAAGAAAATATTGTCATGTTGAACCTGCGCGTTCGTGAGTCAACTATAAACCAAAGTCAGACTTAGAAAATTTCGGGCATTTCGAAAAAAATGTTTCGATCTAGATCGACTTAGAAAGGTTTAAAACGCATATTGATGCAGAAAGTTTCGTTATAGGGGAATTTTTAAGCGCCTTTTGATATAAGAAATGCTAACCCGTCCTTCATTATACTTTGTACTACGCTAACCCGCCACCCGGATTCTTGAGTCAACTAAGCTGAGTTTCTCTTGGAAAATTGCGACCAAAGTTTGAGTTACAAACATGTTTTGATATAAATCGACTTAGGAAGGGTTGGAGCTGCCTATTGGTGCAGAAAGTTTTGGCACAGGGGGATTTCAAACCGCATTTTGGGCTAAGAAATGCTAACCCGTCCTTCATTATACTTGAGTCAACTAAACTGAGTTTCTCTTGGAAAAATGCGACCAAAGTTTGAGTTACAAACATGTTTTGATATAAATCGACTTAGGAAGGGTCAGAGCTGCCTATTGATGCAGAAAGTTTTGGCACAGGGGAATTTCAAACCGCATTTTGAGATAAGAAATGCTAACCCGTCCTTCATTATACTTTGTACTACGCTAACCCGCTACCCGGATTCTTGATCGAATCAACTAGAAACTAGAAGTTACTGTTGCTAGACAAGTGCTGCCTTTATAAACCAACCAAATCCTTTATAAACCAACCTTTGTTTTTAATTTTACAAGAATTCCAGGTCGTCCACTGATGGCTTAGTGGTAGGTCGTTTGGCCTGTGTCGATAAACATTTGAGTTCAAATCCAGTTGAACTCTTGTTTTGTAGCGGACTCACAATATTTTTTTTCCTTTATTTATTCAAGCTAATTTTTATTCTTTTTATACCTCTATGTGCAAAATTCGCTCAAAAGTATAACAAAATATTGTCATGTTGAACCTGCGCGTTCGTGAGTCAACTATAAACCAAAGTCAGACTTAGAAAATTTCGGGCATATCGAAAAAAATGTTTCGATCTAGATCGACTTAGAAACGTTCAAAACGCATATTGATGCAGAAAGTTTCGGTATAGGGGAATTTTAAAGCGCATTTTGATATAAGAAATGCTAACCCGTCCTTCATTATACTTTGTACTACGCTAACCCGCCACCCGGATTCTTGAGTCAACTAAGCTGAGTTTCTCTTGGAAAATTGCGACCAAAGTTTGAGTTACAAACATATTTTGATATAAATCGACTTAGGAAGGGTTGGAGCTGCCTATTGGTGCAGAAACTTTTGGCACAGGGGGATTTCAAACCGCATTTTGAGCTAAGAAATGCTAACCCGTCCTTCATTATACTTGAGTCAACTAAGCTGAGTTTCTCTTGGAAAAATGCGACCAAAGTTTGAGTTACAAACATGTTTTGATATAAATCGACTTAGGAAGGGTCAGAGCTGCCTATTGATGCAGAAACTTTTGGCACAGGGGAATTTCAAACCGCATTTTGAGATAAGAAATGCTAACCCGTCCTTCATTATACTTTGTACTACGCTAACCCGCTACCCGGATTCTTGATCGAATCAACTAGACACTAGAAGTTACTGTTGCTAGACAAGTGCTGCCTTTATAAACCAACCAAATCCTTTATAAACCAACCTTTGTTTTTAATTTTACAAGAATTCCAGGTCGTCCACTGATGGCTTAGTGGTAGGTCGTTTGGCCTGTGTCGATAAACATTTGAGTTCAAATCCAGTTGAACTCTTGTTTTGTAGCGGACTCACAATATTTTTTTTCCTTTATTTATTCGAGCTATTTTTTATTCTTTTTATACCTCTATGTGCAAAATTCGCTCAAAAGTATAACAAAATATTGTCATGTTGAACCTGCGCGTTCGTGAGTCAACTATAAACCAAAGTCAGACTTAGAAAATTTCGGGCATATCGAAAAAAATGTTTCGATCTAGATCGACTTAGAAAGGTTCAAAACGCATATTGATGCAGAAAGTTTCGGTATAGGGGAATTTTAAAGCGCATTTTGATATCAGAAATGCTAACCCGTCCTTCATTATACTTTGTACTACGCTAACCCGCCACGCGGATTCTTGAGTCAACTAAGCTGAGTTTCTCTTGGAAAATTGCGACCAAAGTTTGAGTTACAAACATATTTTGATATAAGTCGACTAAGGAAGGGTCGGAGCTGGCTAATGGTGCAGAAAGTTTTGGCACAGGGGGATTTCAAACCGCATTTTGAGCTAAGAAATGCTAACCCGTCCTTCATTATACTTGAGTCAACTAAGCTGAGTTTCTCTTGGAAAAATGCGACCAAAGTTTGAGTTACAAACATGTTTTGATATAAATCGACTTAGGAAGGGTCAGAGCTGCCTATTGATGCAGAAAGTTTTGGCACAGGGGGATTTCAAACCGCATTTTGAGCTAAGAAATGCTAACCCGTCCTTCATTATACTTTGTACTACGCTAACCCGCCACCCGGATTCTTGATCGAATCAACTACAAACTAGAAGTTACTGTTGCTAGACAAGTGCTGCCTTTATAAACCAACCAAATCCTTTATAAACCAACCTTTGTTTTTAATTTTACAAGAATTCCAGGTCGTCCACTGATGGCTTAGTGGTAGGTCGTTTGGCCTGTGTCGATAAACATTTGAGTTCAAATCCAGTTGAACTCTTGTTTTGTAGCGGACTCACAATAATTTTTTTCCTTTATTTATTCGAGCTATTTTTTATTCTTTTTATACCTCTATGTGCAAAATTCGCTCACAAGTATAAGAAAATATTGTCATGTTGAACCTGCGCGTTCGTGAGCCAACTATAAACCAAAGTCAGACTTAGAAAATTTCGGGCATATCGAAAAAAATGTTTCGATCTAGATCGACTTAGAAAGGTTCAAAACGCATATTGATGCAGAAAGTTTCGGTATAGGGGAATTTTAAAGCGCATTTTGATATAAGAAATGCTAACCCGTCCTTCATTATACTTTGTACTACGCTAACTCGCCACCCGGATTCTTGAGTCAACTAAGCTGAGTTTCTCTTGGAAAATTGCGACCAAAGTTTGAGTTACAAACATATTTTGATATAAATCGACTTAGGAAGGGTCGGAGCTGGCTATTGGTGCAGAAAGTTTTGGCACAGGGGGATTTCAAACCGCATTTTGAGCTAAGAAATGCTAACCCGTCCTTCATTATACTTGAGTCAACTAAGCTGAGTTTTTCTTGGAAAAATGCGACCAAAGTTTGAGTTACAAACATGTTTTGATATAAATCGACTTAGGAAGGGTCAGAGCTGCCTATTGATGCAGAAAGTTTTGGCAAAGGGGGATTTCAAACCGCATTTTGAGCTAAGAAATGCTAACCCGTCCTTCATTATACTTTGAACTACGCTAACCCGCTACCCGGATTCTTGATCGAATCAACTAAGAACTAGAAGTTACTAGCGCAAGGCAAGTGCTGCCTTTATAAACCAAATTGTTAACTAGTACTTAGAAAATTTCCGGCAAATCGAAAAAAAATTTCGATCTATATCGACTTAGAAAGTTTAAAACGCAAATTAATGCAGAAAGTTTCGTTATAGGGGAATTTTAAAGCGCATTTTGTTATAAGAAATGCTATCCCGTCCTTCATTATACTTTGTACTACGCTAACCCGCCACCCGGATTCTTGAGTCAACTAAGCTGAGTTTCTCTTCGAAAATGGCGACCAAAGTTTGAGTTACAAACATATTTTGATATAAATCGACTTAGGAAGGGTTGGAGCTGCCTATTGGTGCAGAAAGTTTTGGCACAGGGGGATTTCAAACCGCATTTTGAGCTAAGAAATGCTAACCCGTCCTTCATTATACTTTGTACAACGCTAACCCGCTACCCGGAATCTTGATCGAATCAACTAGAAACTAGAAGTTACTGTTGCTAGGCAAGTGCTGCCTTTATAAACCAACCAAATCCTTTATAAACCAACCTTTGTTTTTAATTTTACAAGAATTCCAGGTCGTCCACTGATGGCTTAGTGGTAGGTCGTTTGGCCTGTGTCGATAAACATTTGAGTTCAAATCCAGTTGAACTCTTGTTTTGTAGCGGACTCACAATATTTTTTTTCCTTTATTTATTCGAGCCATTTTTTATTCTTTTTATACCTCTATGTGCAAAATTCGCTCAAAGTATAACAAAATATTGTCATGTTGAACCTGCGCGTTCGTGAGTCAACTATAAACCAAAGTCAGACTTAGAAAATTTCGGGCATATCGAAAAAAATGTTTCGATCTAGATCGACTTAGAAAGGTTCAAAACGCATATTGATGCAGAAAGTTTCGGTATAGGGGAATTTTAAAGCGCATTTTGATATAAGAAATGCTAACCCGTCCTTCATTATACTTTGTACTACGCTAACCCGCCACCCGGATTCTTGAGTCAACTAAGCTGAGTTTCTCTTGGAAAATTGCGACCAAAGTTTGAGTTACAAACATATTTTGATATAAATCGACTTAGGAAAGGTCGGAGCTGGCTATTGGTGCAGAAAGTTTTGGCACAGGGGGATTTCAAACCGCATTTTGAGCTAAGAAATGCTAACCCGTCCTTCATTATACTTGAGTCAACTAAGCTGAGTTTCTCTTGGAAAAATGCGAACAAAGTTTGAGTTACAAACATGTTTTGATATAAATCGACTTAGGAAGGGTCAGAGCTGCCTATTGATGCAGAAAGTTTTGGCACAGGGGGATTTCAAACCGCATTTTGAGCTAAGAAATGCTAACCCGTCCTTCATTATACTTTGTACTACGCTAACCCGCCACCCGGATTCTTGATCGAATCAACTACAAACTAGAAGTTACTGTTGCTAGACAAGTGCTGCCTTTATAAACCAACCAAATCCTTTATAAACCAACCTTTGTTTTTAATTTTACAAGAATTCCAGGTCGTCCACTGATGGCTTAGTGGTAGGTCGTTTGGGCTGTGTCGATAAACATTTGAGTTCAAATCCAGTTGAACTCTTGTTTTGTAGCGGACTCACAATATTTTTTTCCTTTATTTATTCGAGCTATTTTTTATTCTTTTTGTACCTCTATATGCAAAATTCGCTCAAAAGTATAAGAAAATATTGTCATGTTGAACCTGCGCGTTCGTGAGTCAACTATAAACCAAAGTCAGACTTAGAAAATTTCGGGCATTTCGAAAAAAATGTTTCGATCTAGATCGACTTAGAAAGGTTTAAAACGCATATTGATGCAGAAAGTTTCGTTATAGGGGAATTTTTAAGCGCCTTTTGATATAAGAAATGCTAACCCGTCCTTCATTATACTTTGTACTACGCTAACCCGCCACCCGGATTCTTGAGTCAACTAAGCTGAGTTTCTCTTGGAAAATTGCGACCAAAGTTTGAGTTACAAACATATTTTGATATAAATCGACTTAGGAAAGGTCGGAGCTGGCTATTGGTGCAGAAAGTTTTGGCACAGGGGGATTTCAAACCGCATTTTGAGCTAAGAAATGCTAACCCGTCCTTCATTATACTTGAGTCAACTAAGCTGAGTTTCTCTTGGAAAAATGCGACCAAAGTTTGAGTTACAAACATGTTTTGATATAAATCGACTTAGGAAGGGTCAGAGCTGCGTATTGATGCAGAAAGTTTTGGCACAGGGGGATTTCAAACTGCATTTTCAGCTAAGAAACGCTAACCCGTCTTTCATTATAC
>CACRXK020000492.1:0-77721 GCA_902702795.2 Paramuricea clavata
ATGATGATCCTAAAGTCAGTAAGGTAATGCAGTGGACGAAACCGCCTCCTGGTAAAGGGAAACCGCTCCCTGGTATAAAGAAACCGCTTCCTGATAGCAGCCCTCTCCCTAATAAAATAATATGGCCTGCAAAAGCAGAAACCACCAACTTTCAATTCGCAAAACCAACTCCCGAAGCGATTGGAAGACCAGGTAACATCGGGCACTCTGAAGAACAACTTCTTAATTCTTTTAACATCATGGCCGACAACTTTATAGCAAGACACAAGAACGAGTGTCCGTGTTATGTGATTTTGGGTAAGTATTGGCAAAACATTTTTGGGGGCCATAATTTTCAGATAATTGGATTTGGGTCGACGGCCACGAGTAAATAGGGACATTAAGCATGTAGGACGGCAACGCGACGAAGACGGCTATCAATACAATGAGTCATTAAAAAGTAATGAATAATGAAAGACCTGTGGGAGTCTTAGACGTAGTCGCCGCTCTGTTTACAACGGCAAATTACAACTTGGGTTCAGTAGAATTCTTCCCAAACGTAAATCCCATGTTTTCAACGTCCTAAACTGCGTTAACATCATACGATCGATAATATACGACAAGTTTTTTTTACAAGCATTTATTTGAAGGAGTTTGTTTTGGCCACCGTCGTCGCGTTGCAGTCCTGCGTGCTTAAGGTCCCTAATAATTCAAGAGTGGAATATGTATTGAAAATTTTGAGTTATTGCTCATTATTATCGAACAAGTCCACGAAACTGAACAAAGTTCGTGAATATACATATAACGGATTATTATATAGGCAAGCACCGGATATGAGCTATGCTGCAATCTGATTGGATCTCTACTAGTAGGATATTAGCTCATTTCCTGCCATTGAACTATAAATAACTGGAAGGCTAAGTCAAGGGGGGGGAGGTGAACCCGTGATTGAAGCTTTCTTGTAGGTAGATCCAGTCCTTTTTAATTTTTTTTTTCAAAATATGCACATTTTTTTATCAGAAAAATCTTGCCACAAAATATTAGTTATACCACCAAATTTAAGTTATATCAGTAGTATGATAAACGAATTTAATATTTGCAAAGCAAACAAATCACAAGTTAGCAAAAAAATACGAAAAACACGACCATAAGCATGAACAGTATGAAAAACCGCGCGTTTATGGCTGCTTTTTCTGAGTTTTTGAAAGTTTAAGATAACACTATAAGACATCATACTTCAGGAATTATTTAAACCCATGCAAAATACATCTGCATGCGAAGTATCAAGAAGATTGAACGTTTTAAGGTCGAAAAAAAAGCATTTGAAAATTGAGAAAAATATTGCCATATTCAAAGTGCTCATAGTGGCCAACAAGAAGAGCGATGACGAAAATAACAGCACTTGAAAAACGCCAATTTATTTTTGTTTTAGAAGGAATAAAACAAGGACTAAAAGCTCAGGATCAATAACAATACCCGTGGTTTAGTACAACATAACTTTGGGACTGTCAAAATGTTTTATAGTATATTTTTTTGAGTTGAAGAGCGAGGTTTTCTTCGGCACGTCCAAACTTTCGTCATTTTTTCAAAATACAAAAGCAAAACTCCTTACTTTTTGCTGCATAGAGATGTAAAACAGTTGGAACTAATCGGAAAACCTGATTTGAATCCCAATCAATGCAGATTCCCATGGAAAAAGTGTTTCTCTTGCAAATTTGTGCTCGAAAACAAACTTTTGACAGAATTTTTTCACTCCTCAAAACTCGCCTTAGTCCTTTTGAATGCTGATTTTCCCGCGCGCCGGCTTCAACGAATCATAGACTTTCATCATAGGAGTTAGCCTTCCAGTTATTTATAGTTCAATGTTTCCTACTAGTACAGAATTCAAGATGGCGGCGAAAAATCTATCGCGCAACTTCAAACAGAGAAACAGCAAGTTTTGCAAAAGTTAAAGCCTTAAATGGGATAAAAACACTTTGAAAATACTAATAGTAATTGTTTACAGATTCGAATATTGGTTCTTAATATTTAAACTGGTTTGAATGAATATGTTTTGAAATAAATAATGCCGAAAGAGCGACGACGAAACACAAAGAAAACATTTTTCAAACATTTAAACAATTTCAATTGATTAATTGTTTTAAATACGTCAAAATACATGAGTCGGGGAATGCAGTAGTTGTTTATTACTCACTATTACTATAGCCATATACGACTAGAGTTCGTGGAATAACTGTTAAATATTCGCTCCTCGGTAGTTTAAGCCACGAAATTCCCGAAGATGAAATTTTCGACCGCTCATATATATTATAAATTTGCTTAAACCTCTTACAAAGCGGAATTTTTTTTATGCATTTCAAGAAAATTTTAAAACTGTAATACCAGTAAAACTTTTTTGACACATTCTCGTTTTTTCGCTTCATTAGTGAGATGATTAATTTTTCAGATGTGCACTGTAAACAAAATTAGGCAACGCATTGCATGCACGAAGAGCCTCCAAAAACAAAAAAGTTTTACAAAAGAAATAGAAAGAAAAGAAAAAGCTGCTGTCAGTGAACTAAATTAACGAAAGCTTATTATGCAGTTTGTGACGTAATTTTGTGTTGTTTACAGTGCAGGGTTCAGTTGTATCAAGACGGTTTAGCTTAAGGTGGCTCGATACAATTTTTAAAAATTCAGGTGTTCAACACTGTGATATGCACAAACTACCCATTTTGATGATTTATTCAGTAGATATTGGGATTTTTATACACTTTAATGTCTCTACTTTCAAACATATCAGTTCTACTAACAGATAGATCGTTGCTATGGCGACATACGTGTACGAAATTAACTCCAAAATAGGCTATCGCCTCGTATAGATGGAAAATAAGCAGGGTAATCCCCAATTTTTTTTCGTTCATTATATTACTTGGAAGAAAAACTAAGAATTAGCAAAATATATAAAAATTGTGTAATGTCATTTTTTTTTAATTAAAAAATGTCGTTTTCCTCGGTAAAATTTTTTGCCATTACATAATTTTTTTTTATTTTTGGTGAAATAAAAGTTTTAGCGATGCAATACAGCATGCAAAATTTCAGCATAGGTCACCAGACAAAATAACGAGATTGAGCATTGTTTTTCGAAAATAAAAAATTCTAATGACGTCAGCATATGACATAAAACGCTATAGAACATGCGCAATTACGTGAGATGGCGAGAGCATTGCCCACGTCAGGTCATTTTAGAAGTTCTTTTATTTTGTTAATCAGTTCCTACCACATACGCGTAGAAATGATCACCCGGTTCGTTCAAGATTCTTGAGCGGAGTTTTGTGATAATAATATCGAGCCACCTGCTTAATTTAAGCTCAAAATAGAAAGCAAGTCTATAGATTCAACAACCAAACTAAAGTTTTCTAACCTTAATAGAACGATAATGTTTACAAGTGTACAATTATTTAGTGTACAATATTTAAGTTGTCTGATTCACGAGAGATACAAGAGTGTTATTTAATGTTTTGACCTATCCACCCGGCTAAACGGGCTTGATACAACCGGCCTCACATCAAGAAAACTTAGTTATTTCATTAAAGACACGAAATCCAAATGAAAACCTTTAAATGAAGTTACGTCACAGTTTTCAGAGTTCTTTGCAAAAAAATCTCTCCCATGATAGGCAGTTTAAAATGGCGTAAAGTTGTTTAATTCTTCGTTTGCATAGGCACCAAGATATATCCATGTTATAACAGTAGAGACCAAACAGGATGTGCACGGAACTACGTTAACGTCAAGCAAGATTTCCAGAAAGAATGCCCTTCCACTAAATTCTACTTGATATATGGTCGTGCGGGTACGCCGGCAGTGCAAGCAGTATTGACTGGCAACGGCATCACCACATTTTCCTATCCTTGAGGCCGAAATTAAGATTTAAGAATTCCAGAAGAAATTAACATCAATAATTAATCTATAGCTGATCATCCACCGTAGTCGTGTATCGCTTACATCGGTTTGAAAACTGTGATTTGTGAATTGCATTATTTACTTAGTAGAAAGTGTGAACTGTGCAAAGATTATTGATGTGCTAATTAATAAATGTAATTAAGTAATCTATCGTTCGTCCATTTCAAGCTTCTTCGCTAACAGCAGATCCTATACTTTTTAAAAATAGGTACGCTAAGCGTACACATTTCTGCGGAAGATCTATGATTTATAATGGTTGGTATGAGAAAATACTTTCATGCCACAAGATCTAAGATTTATAATGGTTGGTATGAGAAAATACTTTCATGCAACTTGCCCACTAATACACATGCATGATAAAATTTAAAAAAAACACATTCTAATATATTATGCAAATTATCACATTACTCTTGAAAGAAACTGTGTCTCTAGAAAAACAGTTAAAAAATCATGACAATTAAAACCAGAAATTAGAGGAGTTTTACAGTCAAATTGGATGTTCCCTTGCGAGCAACACTACGCCACAAAATACCGTATAAGAAAAGAGAAAATTAAAAATTTGAAGCTTGTCTGTAAAATTGCTATATTATATAACAATTTTCATATTAATTAACTTATTTGAGTTTTAATCATTACTACGTTTAGGTTATTGCAGGGACGTACCTGCTAAAATTTGATATGATCATGAAATCCTAAAAAATATATATGATGCTAGAAACCATGCACAAGTTAGAAGCACAAACACAAATTAATCGCTTGAATAACTGCTTACTTAGGTAATCACAATCCTCGGAATTCTCGGATCTAATAAAAACAGTCTGTGTCTATATGTTCTGAGATATTTTCATATGACTAATATCCAGGGGGCGGCAATTTGCTAGTTTATTCCTGATGTACGTCAAAATATAATTTGCATGGCTGCATGTGCATGGTCTATGTCAATATTGATGCCTGAATTGATCCTAGTGAAATACAAAGCAACAGTGAGTTACCTTCTCAATCTGATTACAGTCAATAAACTAATAATCTGAAATACTGTATAGTTGTATGTAGTATAGGCAGAATATTCGAATATGCACTGCAGTATTAAATATTTATTCAGCATTATGAAGACGAAGCTTTGACAATTTTTTTCCTGTGTTTGCATGCACTGTAATATAATTCAATTGCTTAGATATATCATTGATATATGAACACTCTCATTGCTTCATCAACATATAAATAATGATTGGCCATAACAAAATACTAATGTCCGTGTCCCATACACGTGCTCAATTGCAATTTTCTTAAAAATTGTGATTCCGGGTGTGCTTGCCAACATTGTTGGGATGCTTTCTCCTCCGCAGAGGCTTACATGAAGTTTTTAATGAGGGAAAAGTGAGCGCGCAAGGAGTGATGGGAAGAGCTAAATTAAATAAAAGAAGCCGCTGCGAGTTAATGCAATCAATATGGCGTCGTATATAAGTTTGTAGCTAATTATATAAGTTCGATCAACCATCGGGGGTGTTAAAACATGTTTTCGACTTTCATTTTCAGGCGTACTGGAGTATCCTGGAGTAAATTCAATATAATTTGCATCGAAAAACATTGAGAAATTGCAAACGAATATCAATGGATACGAGCTATCTAATTATAAACATCCTCTTAATTGCAACATTTCTTTATAAAAATGACTCTATTGAACTTCGATACTCAGATTATGAAGATTCATTTCAATTTCTTTCACATTTCCGTCGATTTCATGTTTAAAAAAGGTCAAACAACTAGTTTGGTTCAAAAACCATACTTCGTCGCATTATCTGACAAAGCCTCCCTAACTTCATTTCCATCTTACCATCACACCGCGCGCGCTCACTTTTATTCAGGAAACTTCATGTAAGTTATGTGTAAATAATTAAGGAGGCTCTGCGGAGGATAGAGGTTGGGATGCTGCATGTAGGCTGTTTGAGACTGCTTAGATATTCCTTTGATTATTTAACTTACTTTTCCTTCCATTGGACACTGATGTAGTGATACAATGTGATAATTTCGGTTTAAAGATTCGAAAAAATATATTAGTCAACAGTAATATTTTACACATCAGAAGTGATGCAACCCCCCCCGGAAAGTTTACACTATGGTATCTGACTGGTGTAAATTTTCGCCACTCATCACAATACTGCAAAGTTTCAAATAAATTTTGCACTCAAAAGAAGAACATTGCATGTCGTTCAAAATTTAGTTTTTCAAAATGTTTGAAAATTGATGAAAATAAGATGAAGATATATGAAGAACTTATTGTCGAGCACAACCTGCGAATCGAAGAGTTAAAACGAGAACTGGATAAAAAGTCAAAATGTTTAAACTATGTTATTAATCACTATGAAGAAGAATGTCGTTCAATTTCTATAACAATCCAGAAAAAAAAGGAATTGAACATTAAACTGCAATGATGTATAAGACGTGTGTTTAAATATGTTTGAAGCAAAATCAGGATTATTCATAATAGGTTTTTAGACGTTCTCTGGTTTTTAAATATTTATTATTACGAGCTTTCGACTGTCAGTCTGCAGTCTTCAACGGGTGGATTACAACGAGAGTGTGACAATTGCAACGGTTTACAATTACATATAGATACAAAATGACAGAAATATGACAGTTCCGCCTACATACAAGATTAATGACTTAAATTACATGTAGATAGATTCACTCTGAATCTATTTACACGTAATTTAAGTCATTAATCTTGTATGTAGGCGGAACTGTCATATTTCTGTCATTTTGTATCTATATGTATAATTGTAAACCGTTGTAATTATCACACTCTCATTGTAATCCACCCGTTGAAAACTGCAGAGTGGCAGTCGAAAGCTCGTAATAATAAATATTTAAAAACCAGAGAACGTCTAAAAACTTGTTAAGACGTGTGTTGTCATCAAAGATTTGCTTGTGAAAAAAATGAGCCTCTTCGAAACAAACGAATAACAGTCAAATGAATTAATTATTATAGCAAATTCAAAATCAGAAGAAATAGAGCTATAAAATAAAGTAGAATACTAGAAATATTTCAACTCATTTTGTATCAAGCCGGTAGGCTTGGGAGGAATATTACGAAACGTGCCTTTTGTGCAACTGTGTTTACAAATGTAATATATATCACCTTCCAATATATATATAACATTTAACTGTGATGGTCAGTTATTCTGACCATCCTTTACATCTTACAAAGTTGACGCTCGCGACATTTGATGGGGTTTTCATTTCGCTACCTCTCTGGCTTTTCGCGGGTGTAAATATCCGGACGGAAGTAGTCCCCTCGCACCTAGCTTGTGTACGTCAGGAATTTCTTTAGTCTATCGTTTTCTTCTGGTATCGTTCGTCCTTGGTACTTGGAAATGTTTATAATTATTAGTGAGAAGCAAAAAGTTGCACGACTGCCGGATTCCTTAATTTCGAGTCTCCGTAAGCAAAGTTCGTAATAACAAATATATCAATCCATAATTAAACTTTTTTCAATTATTGTGCTCAAGTGTGGGGTTGCCTTTGGAAAACATTAGCAACAAACTACAAAAATTACAAAACAGATCGTTTAGGATAATCATGCGTGAGAACTACACAACACGATCAGCCAGGGGCGTACTGAGGTCTTTCCAAGGGGGGTTCCAGGATTTACCGACGAAATCCACTAAAGTATCGTACATTTTTAATCGTACTTTTTTAATCGTCTTTTTTATCGTATTGTCATTCTAATGACTTTCTTTATTTTCAGGTCGTAGTTTTTCTTATTCATAAAATTTAAATATTCACGAGTCTCCTGCTATGCAGTCATTGAAATTTTTTAGTGTTCCCACTTTATCGAAAATTCCGATCACAGAGGATACAAGTTTATCACCTTTATCGTAAGTTTGAAAAAATATTGTATTTTTATTTAAGTGATTGGTTTCGTATGGGAGAGAGATTCCACTACCTAAAACATAAACGGAACTTCGACATTTCGAGCGACATTTCGTTGTTGAAGGGTCTTCCCGATGAAAGGCCTTCCCTCGAAACGTCGAAGTTCTGCTTATATTTTTCAGGTATAGTTGTATCTCTCTCACACCGGAGCTGGTTGTTATCGTCGCTAACTACACTGGCATCGACCGCTTGAGATTTTGGGAAAGAGTGTTCAATAATCACGCGACCGCATATACAATAGTCAAATATAAGGCTGCTTTCGACGGAATTTTAATCCCTTTGAAATAACTAAATGAATAAAAGCATCTAGTTTTGTGCATGAATTGAAGTGTATTTGTTCATGTAATTAGTATTTATATAAAATTTAGAAAGATTTAATTAAACTTAAAGTTCAAGTCAAGCGTGCGTTATGCGCATCTGTTCTGCTCATAACAATGTGAGGACCCTCTAATGTAAACATTGCCCAAATTTCGAATGTTTCGAATTTTTCTGAACATAAACTCTATTTCATATTCATTTAGAAGCTTAGCAAACCAAAATGGTATTAGATATTCAGACAGTACATCATATTTAAAAAAAATACAGCAGTTCAAAGTGTAAACAAACCGTTTGTTTACATACGGACTTGACTTCCACTTTAACTACGTATTTGTGAAAAACTTCCAGTTAGGCCATGTTAACACATTGGTTGCTTTATAAGTACATAAAATATACACATGCATGATCGAATAATAAACATATATTAGAAATTACATAGAAATTACATAGAAATTAGATAACAGAATTTTGGGTATTAGCATGAGTCAAGGGCAAATTTGTAGTAATCAATGCCTAGGCATTGATTTTGACGTGTTCTTCCTTGAACGGGTTAATTAATATAAGGAAGGAATGTTGTTCCTGTAGGCGTGGTAACTTTAGTATGACCTTCTTTTATAATATAAGTGGCATATAACATGCAATTTGATTGGCTAATGCGTGTGCATTACAAGGCAATAATACACTGTGGTCTGTGACACTGCCTTGCACTTAACTTCTGTGCGCCCTTCATCTCAGTCTGCTTTTTGACAAAAAATATAAATAAAACTATAGAGCTTTTAAAACACAAAGTTTATCAGAAAGCAAAAAGGAATAGACCAAAGGAATAAAGCAATTTCATCTATACTTCTACGTGTAACATGAACTGGCTTAGCATTTGTTTTTGTCTCGGCAAGTTTGGGGCGAAAGATTGAAAATAGGCAAGAAAAAGATAGAAAACATATGTGATTTTAAACGGAACTTCGATGCTTCTGATAAAAACTGCCAGATATATACTGATTCGGCAAAAGACAAAGAACACTGTAAAATAATTTCAAGAATTAAAACTGAGCAACACGTCGAGAACCCACGATTTAACATATTTCATGGCAAATCCAGCAGCTCAGATGCTGACTAACATTAGCAAATTAGTCTGGGTATCACTGAAGTTTTTTTATTTCTAAGCCAACATTTTCAGCAGTTTTTTAGTCCGCAACTTTGACATCAAAATGTTGTATTGTTCCGCGCGGGGAATTTAAATGCCAGACTGTAAACAAAATCATGGCTATTTAATTATTTATGGTAAGTGAAACAAACAAAAATATACACTGGATGGGTAGTTTAGACATTAATTAAAAGTTTTCTAACATTTAAAATCTAAGAAGAAACAGAATTCAAATTATCGTTTTAGACCTGAAAGCATGTGAACATTTCTTGAAAAATTGTCGAATACCGAACTTAGGACACAAGGAGGGGCGTAACCCCTGAGTGTGTCTGTGGGGGGGGGGGAGGGGTGCGACATCCGCCCAATGTTGTAATATTGCAGTTTTGTCCGGCAATTGTAACGACGCGCTCGTCGGAAAGGAATATAACGTAACTCAGCAAAAAAAATTGCATAATTTTTTTGAAAAGGAATAATTGTGGAAAAATTGAAAACTGAAAATTGTACGAATTTCGGTAAATCATTGAAAAATGGTATGTCCGAAGAACAAATATTAATTAGCGACTAAAATGTCCGTCGGGCACGACTTTCGCCACGCCCTTTTGGTCGGGCAAAATAAGCCCACCCCCTCCCCCTCAGTCGTAATATCCAAGTTACGGCCCCGGACGCAGGAGTTGAGCAAACTATGAAAGACTTAAGCATTTGCACACGCTCAAATTGTTGATTCAGTACAGTTCATGCAGTCCCAAGTAGGCTACATCCTCCCCCCGCCCCGCCCCCCCATACTTTATACTTTTATTAAGACCGATTTTGTAACCTATAACGGTTAAATTACATTAGTGCTAAAAATCTGCAACAATAACTAGAGACTACTTGCAATTACTTCTAATGCCACATTGCGGTAAAAACAAGTTTTTAAAACGTTCAGTCTTGCAGAGACAATGGTCATAAAATTCATCACTTCCTACTTCATAATTAGTTAAAATTCTATTCGGTAAAAATTCTTGCAATTTCAAATTGGCATGGTACGTTGTTTCTAAAAAATGTATCACATTGTTT
Organism: Paramuricea clavata; assembly: GCA_902702795.2. Classification (NCBI taxonomy): domain Eukaryota; kingdom Metazoa; phylum Cnidaria; class Anthozoa; order Malacalcyonacea; family Plexauridae; genus Paramuricea; species Paramuricea clavata. The sequence goes on from CACRXK020000492.1 coordinate 10,370, forward strand.
GTCACAGCGTTTCTTGAAAGTTAACATTTTCGTGTAGCGCAAAGCTTTGCTATAACTCAAACAAGGTACAATTATTCTCAATGCACGCCTCTGCAGGACTTTAATCTCCTCCCATAAATATTCAGGAATATTAAAATGCCACACCTGGGAAGCGTATTCAAGCACCACTTAATTACTGTGGTTTATACCGTTAATAACGTATCTACGTTAGCTTTGATCGTTTTTAATATTCTCAACATGTACAACCTTTTCTCTGCTTTCTACACAATGCTATTAACGTGCTCGTTCAATTTCATATCATCTTGGATAATAACACAGAGTAAATACATATACAGAGCTGTAACTGACCGTTGTAAACACTGCGGATGCTTACGTTTTCATGTACCCACCTTTTTCAGGCGACCGTGCAGAAAATGATCAACTGCGCGTGCTCGGCAAGTTCCGCGAGCACGTTAAAGCGAGTCGTCATCCAATCAGATGTATGCATCTAGTAACTTGCCGAGCATGCGCACAAAAAAAGTGGGTACACTAGTTACATCTCTGTATATGTATCTACTCTGTGATAATAAATCCCAGCACACGAGCGGATTCTAACCTTTCGACCAAGACACCTCCGATATCCAAAGGCACAAACAGCCGTTTATCTTTTGAAAAATCAACAATTAATTGTTTACATTTAGATACGTTGAGTTTCATTTTGTCTTGAATTGTCCAGCCATTGATTTAATTAAAAAGATTTTGTAAGTTACTATCACAATTGCGCGGATTGCCTTCTGTGACTGTGCTGTCATCGACGAATTTCCATCGGTCAGCCCAACATGACGAAATATCATTAATCATCACAAATAAGTGTCGGTCCTAAAACTGTTCCCTGTGGAATGCCATCATTGGCGGTTCGCCACTCAGAAACACATTCTTTCAATCTAACCCGTTGTTTTCTATCCATAAGGAAACTTGTTATCCAGTTTATCAACGTACACATTCATGTTGGAAACTTCTAAAGGAGAATAGTATGGTTGATGAGATCTAAAGCCTTAGAGAAGTCAAGCAAAAACATCTTACTGCCTTTCCGGCTCTGCCAGTTTCATTTTGTTACGAAAGTATATCTAAATAGCATAAAAATAGTTCAGCTTGCACCCCAGGTAATTATAGATACTAATTACGTCAAATGGAGAGATAATGAGCATTTTTGCTGTAAAACGCAGATAAAGTATATCTCATTTCGGACGTGCGTAAAAATGTCAATTATCTGTCCATTAGGCAAGATAGATAACTCGTCAATTTGTCAAAGATGGACGATAACCTTGCATGGTGGGCTGTTGTGTTTGCACAATTCAAAGTCCAAGGCTGGTTCTTCCAGTGTCTTTTTTAACTATATAAATGAATTTGCCCCCCCCCCCCCAGTAAAGCCATTTCTGCCCCCGAAGTGCGAAGCAGAATTGCTCATGATTGCTGTCAGAATTGCAGTTGATTTACTTGATAATGGGATTATGCCTTTCCATGGCCTCCTCCACAGCCATCTTGTGTGTAATTCATATTGTTCTTCATCGAGTATTTCATAATAGTCATAGATTTCATGCAAACAATCCTATAAAATGCTAGCCTTTCCAAGCCTTGCGACTATTTCCTAGCACTCTCCTCCGCAGAGACGTTTTGTTTTGTTTTGGGAGGTTTACTTGCAAAATTTTTTTCTTAAAAATATCAAGTTATATTAAAAGCCCCCCCCCCCCAAATCGACACAAAAACAGAAAGGCTAAATCCGTAGAGAAATTGGGGGGGGGGGGGAAGACTGAGGAAAAAGACGATATACTGGAGGAGGAAAAAGACGACTGAGGAAAAAGACGATATACTGGAGGAACTTGATTTGTGAAATCTCGTTAAAGCAGTTGTAGATATGGTTCCAAGAAAAATAGATTTAGTTTAGATTTTTAACTGTTAAATACATGTATGCATCATCATGGCATGATTATTTCTTCTCAGACTTATTCTGTATCGTATGAAAAAGCAACGCAATTTTGAGAATGCGGAAATTGTGTCTCATAGAACCTAAAATGATTTAAATGCAACATTTCTGATCAAAATCACATTGGGATTCCCTCCCCCCAGCATCACAGAAAGGAAATAAGGTGACACTGACCCCTCCTCCTATTTTTCAAGGTGGCTTTTCCAATTTATTTAATTCCGAGTAGAAATGTCTGGAAAAATTCATGTCTTCGATGTACTTTATAAGTGGGACCCTAAATTTCAAAATTTTCCGGACCCCGCCGGACCTTCCTAAACGGTCTCACGCATTCGGCGTGAGGTTCGTCCCCCACCCAAAAAAATTCTTTACAAAATCTCTCTTCAGAATCGCACGTTCGCCAAACCTCGACGGCTCATATTTTTCGTTCTGCCTTTTTTCCTGTTTTGCCCCCCCCCCCCTCCCCCCAGTGAAAATTCCTTAAAAAAGGCACTGGGTTCTTCTCTGACATGAAAATGTGCATGCTTAGGGCCTTTCTGTCAATCGTTCTTCGGTATATTTCGCGCGGTTGAGTAATGATAACATTACGTCATCAAAGTCTTGGTTCAATAAAATTGTAAGTAAATTTAGTTTAGTAGGTAAAGTATAAGGTTCACATAGGTATAGTTTGAAGTTTTTACTATGATATTTTGATAAGTATTTTAAGTTGTGAACATGTTTTAATGATGATCGAAGGAACAGCGAACCAACTCGACCAGTGCGACAACGCCTTAAATAAACAGAATTTGAGGGCTGGAACGAGCTACCAACGCCAACCCACACTTTTAAACCTCAACGTTGATTGGCTGGATACAAATCACACCACTTGCTAGATCACGTGTACATAGATTCCCTCAACCGTTAGTATAAAAGGGTGTGCACAACCGAAATTCGTCTGGATGATCTTTCAGTGGATGATCTCTCAGTAAATTCCTCAGTGCATGGATTCTCAGTGAACTGATCAGTAAATTGAAGTAAAGTGAAGACTGATGAGTAAAGTGAAATGAAGTGAACTCTTGGAAAACTACTACGAGAAGACGAACATAACATTAAGAACTGATAGTTATTTAAGATTGTTGTAACGATTCACTACACTACTTAAATAAAGCCTCGTAACAATTTAATAGGTGATGAACGAAACTGATTAGGCCCCATGCTCATGCCTCTGGCTTCTACATTTAATGAACGTAAATTAAAAAAGTTACAGTTCGCAAAACTTCGAGTGTACATGCACTCCTGATGAAGACACTAGTAGATCTAAACCGGAGTGCAGGCGATATTTAGATATTTTCACTCATGATTATCGTATCGAAGGTAGAAAGATAAGCGACGATATATCGTAATAATCGTTATGGTCAATGACTATCGTGATATTGTTTGGCATGTGTACCACGTTTTCACAAAATCCGAAAACAGTTCTTTTAATGCCTAGAAGATATAAATTTGCAGCTTTGCCGCTAGATAGCAAAGGTTTATGTAATGATGAAATAAAAAAGGTTTTTACTTGTTTGGTAGGATTTCTAATCCAAGTTGTACTTTGTAATAAGATATAAACTGATATACCTTATTAGTTGCTAATGTAGCTTAATTGTTATGTTATTTAAAAAATATGTTTTCACCGTATATTATCCAAAATTGAAACTGCGGCCATTGTTTTTAATGCATTTAATATCGCCTATTATGGAATATCATGATAATTTCCCAGACGATAATCATGATATGATTTGTTCAATATCGCATAACCCTACCGAAGTTTCGAAACATTGCATCGTAAACTGTAACTCTTCAAGTTACCTTCATTAAATTTACAAGTCAGAGCTGTTTGCTGTGAACATGTGACTCATCAATGTTTTTCCTTGTATCAGTTTTTCATGTTCTTTTTTCGTGTCATTTTTACTCAGAAAGTCAGGCAACATGTCTATTCAGCCGTACTCTGATGAAGAGCTGAACTACTTCAAGTTTGCTTCGATTGTCCTAAAGGAATTCCCAGATGCTTTACGTAGCATCTTTGTAGACATGTGGGATACCAGAATTGCACCGAGTTCCACAGTTTGGGATGACTCGCCCCTTGTACGCAATATACTCCACAACAATGAGGTTCCAAACACAAAAATCCCCACGAACAACTCATTTAAGGAGTGGGACTGCACTGCACTATTTCAAGCCACTCTGTATGCAAGAACATTTGCGCTACCAGACAGCACAGGAAAGAAAAAGACGCTTGGTGAAATGTATTTAAAAGGACGAAAGCCAGCCCCTGCTCCATTCCACACTGCCGTGAAAAGCTCAAGTGGAGATGCAAATGAGACAATTGCACTTGCCATTGATCAGCTTCGTCTTTTGCGAAACACTCTTTGTCATACATCCAACCCTCAAATTAATAAAGTCAAGTTCGATGACTATGTCCAGCACGCCAAAGATGCGTACACTGGTTCGAATTGTAGCCCGACATCTCTGGATAGGATTGGCAACATGAAAGAATTTGATTTTCCTACAAAGGAAATTGAAAAACTGAATGAAAAAATCAATCGTGTGAGAAGTGAATTCTGTCGGTTTCTTCAAAGTGACGTTAAAGATGAAATGCGTGGAATCAAACGTAAAATGAGTGGAATGGAACATGAGCTGAATATCATTAATAAAAAATTAACACAGACAAAAGAAACCACAGGTAAGTTGTTTATGTAATACTATACCTTAATATATATTTAAAAAGTGATTTTCCAGGTTTTTGTGCACGCAGTTATGAATAAAATGTCCACAATCCCTTTTGTCCCACCTCCTGACTCCTCTCCCGTGCCCGCAGTTGCCCCGTCGTCCGCCATGTAACCCCACTTCTATGACTCCCACAGACCCTCCCTCCAACCCCCATAAAGGGATGATGGCGCAGTCTAGATTCATCAGTTGACCAGAAAGTATATCGGACTAGAAAACGGACGATCGCGGGATAGATTTCCAACCGCCGCCAAGTAAAGTCTTCCCCTCATTCTTCGATATCGATTGTCACTCGGAGTAGCACCTAATATCATTAAGTGGTTTCCCTATACAGATGCCTTTGTTTCCGATTATTCCAGATACAATACAGATCTATCTTCCGTCAGTCCCTCAGTCTGTCTGTCTTATTTCTCATGTTTTTTATTTGTCCCCATCTTTCTTTGTTCAGATCAATGCACCACGACCGCGGACTCCGAATTCAAATATTTTAACGATGTTCTTTTGCTGACAGTGGACGATACGGAGTTTAATGATGCGAAAAAAATATTAACCAATGTCGAAATACCTAGCAAGAAAGACGAAAGTGACAAAAACCGTTGTTTTGGAGAAATCGGTAGAAATAAAGTTACGCTCTTGAAAGTTCCATACTTCGGCAAGACCGGCGCTTCGTCAGGTCATGACGTTCTGGTTTATGAAACAATCCAAGAACTTAAACCGAAAGCTATTGTTAGTCTGGGAGTTTGCCATGGTGTAAGGAAAGAAGCACATTCCCTTGGTGATGTCGTGATATCATCACAAGTTTACTTTCTTGAGCAACAGCATGACGGTTTGTCGAATTTTGATCGCACAACGTATGACTGCAATTTGGGATTGATCCGTTTGTTCGACCGTGGGAAATTTGCGTGGGTTGGTCCCTGTGAAAATGTGGTCGTTCCAAAAGTCCATGTGGGTCAGTTAACGACAGGTTTACAAGATGGTCAAGAAAAAAAGAGGGATTCGCACAAAGCGGGAACCGTTGGAGTAGACATATCGGCAAAACGTAGGTATACTAACGCAAGCGATCGAAATAATTTCTTTGTAAAACAGGAAAATAAACAAAAATTGTTTGCTAATTTAATCTTGTCAGTCAGAAGCGTCGCCAAGAGTGAATTTTCTAAATCTCCATTCAAAATCCGAGAAAATAGTTGTGAAGTTGGAATAATTAAATACTTATGAAAAGACTCAACCAATTTCATAACCAATATTATTTTAGTCAATTTACTCGATTCTGATTGGTTAAAAACTGTACCGATTAAAGATTAATCGGGACGAATAGAAACCCAAGTTCATTCCGCCCGGTCACGTGAGTGCAGAAATTTTAAACACAAAATCAAAATAACGTACAAATTTCTATTTTCGGAACTCTTATTTATGTTCAAATAAAGAAGACAAAGAAGAAACAAAGATTATTTACAGTTTTTATAGGTTTGAATTAAAAATTAATGACAGAAATTAATTACTCTCGTGCTACGGACACGCGGTATTATAAATATTTCGCCACACACGCGTCATTTACACTATTCAAAAGCACATTATGTATTGAAATATTAAAGATGGCTGTCATTGCAACAACCTGTGAGCTTGGGATGCCAGTGGCCCAGACAGGGAACGAATCTGCAAGTTTCTGATGACCGACTAGAGGCTCTAACAGGAGGCTCGTGGAGAGCTAAAGCTCGTCAAAAAGTTAACATGAACATGTCACCCTCGGGCTAACGCTTTCGTGTATAAGACATGAAAATCTTCGAGTTTGATCCGCTGTTTTCCTGAAAAGTCAAGGATAACCTCAGTTTTGTCGTTTTAAGGCGTATATGAAACTTGTCAGAACTCTGGAATACCGTGGCTGTCCTGTAAATCCATTGCAAAGTGGGCAACTGATAAATCTCAAAATTCGACATGGTGCGAATTTGGTGCGGCAGTTTCAGCTTCTTACGTTCAACATGTGCTGAAGAGATTTTATATTCCAGACGAAGTTCAAGGTATGTACACCGTTATCAAATATATAGAGAATAATACACGCAAAACAACCCGATTAGTAATTTCCTTGTTAGCCTAAAATTAACATTGTTTGAGGTAACTTAATGTAACTGGTCAATTTAAATTCCTGGTTAACTTATTAACCACAGTCGTCGTTAATTTGATCAATATCCTGGCTAATTTAACAAGGATTCCTGATCGATTCGTGGTTCATTTAACCAGGCAATACGATTCAATTGACCACTTGCGTAATAGACAATATTTTGATCTCAACAAGCCTAGACAAAAATGTCATCACAACTTAAAAGAGCATCACAAAATTAGTAATATTCCAAAGTTTTGTTGCGAAATGTTGTAAAATGTGGATAATATAGCCTTGCAAAGTTTGCCGTTTTTCAGTTATTTTGTATTACAAACGGGAAATTGACAGACCCAAAGGGTATTGGTCTGTCAATTTCTCTTGCGCATGCGTAATGAAAAAAAACTGAAAAACGACAAACTTCGCAAGGCTATATTTGCCACCCTTTTACAACATTTCGCAACGAAACTTTGGAATATTACTAATTTTGTGATGCTTTTTCAAGCTGTGATGGAATTTTTCTCTAGACATGTTGAGATCAAAATTTTGTCTATTACGCAAGTGGTCAATTAACCAATCTTGATTTTTTGATTAATAAGACGCCCAACATAATCTGAGTAATTCAACCATATATTATACTTCAAACTCATATTGCCCTATCAAAACACCGTTTGTACCATATTTCACTCAAATTCATGATGTCCCAATGTAGCGTGAGATATTATAATCTTTCACTAAAATAAATACACTTTATCGTAACTCTCTTCTCTGCCAGAACAATTCCCGTCCAATAATCAAGTTTGCTATGAAAACGAATCGTGGTTGAGGAAATTATTGGGGGGTGGGGGAGGGGCGGTTCCGACGGTTTTTATAAACAGTACAGTGGCTGATGTACCTTCAAGGTGTATGCCATCGGACGTTTCCTCCCAATGAGTACCAGCACCTTTTTTGCAACTGGAAGAAACAAGCTAGTGCTTCACAGCATTTTGCTCTTAGGCCCTTAACCTATCAGGTAACCCCTACAGATTAACAGTAGTAATAGTATTTTCTATATTTTACCACAGAGTTTGACAAGTCCGTGCCCAAAAACCCTGCCTTCCTCCCATGGCGCCCCATTTCATTGGTCGACAACAAAAAGTTGAAGATATCTCGCGTGCGTTGACGTCCACATCTGCTCACGTAGTCTCTGTATCTGGACCCCCTGGTTTTGGCAAAACCTCATTGGCTATTGCAGTAGGACACCAACTTAGACAGCTTGGAGTACCAGTTTATTTCCTTTCCTTGAGAAGCGTCAAGACAGCGGAAGAGCTGATCTCTGACCTGTTAAACACATTTGCATATACGTCGTCTGATCTAACGGGGCAAGAGCGTTCAAAACTGTGCGAACTCCTCAGTGCAATTCCTTCCAATATTTGCATCATCCTCGATAACGCCGATGACCTTTTTCAGAGTAGTGGTGAAACGAGTCAAGATGTTTTAGAGCTACTGGAAAAGATCTTTTCTCATTGCAAAAATGTGTCCTTTCTATTGACAACAAGGACGAGTCTTCAATCGGTGCTGGGAAGAAAATTTGGCGATCACATGTCTGTCAGTGTTGCATCGCTAGACAGAAAATTGTCACAAATGCTTGTTCAAGAACTTTTCCCCGCTGCTGATGAAAGTGAATGCTGCAGAGTGGCTGAGGTTTGTGGAGACGTTCCGCTGGCAATCAAGCTTTTGTGCGGTCAAATCGTTGACGAGAGGAAGAGTGCATCTCAATTCCTTGACCACTTCAGCTGCTCTTCAACACCAGTAGCAGAGTTGTTAGATGATCCATATGCGCCTAATGATCAACGTTTAAAGGTCTTGTTCGAGTCTTATTTCAAAAGACTATCTCGAGAAGAGCAAGAAGCATTTGCTTGTCTTTCAGTTTTTGTCAGTGAAGTGTTCGACGAGAAAGCTGCAGTAAAGATCATTGGAGGAGATGAAGACACCGCAAAAAAAACTTTGTTGGGGCTCAGGAGAAAATATTTGATTGAAGGAAATTCCTCCGAACCAGTGCTGTTTTCCTTTCACCCCGTGATCAGGTCATTTGGTTCAGAAAAAGCAGCTGTTGATATGAAAGAAATTGCTTGCGATGCAGAAATGCGATTCCTGAGTTATTACGTAAAGTTGTGTGAAGATTTAAACAACCAGTTTCTTGCTGGAAATTCTATGCTCGCGTTTCACGATTTCGAATTCAACAGAGAAAATATGGTGTATAGTCTCTCGGAAGGTCTTCAAAATGAAGCTGTCTGTGACGCAATTTTCGATGTTCTTTCCGATGCGGATCTGTTTTTGGACACCGTGTTCTTCTGTAAGTTTGGCTGGATGTTTGACAGAATTTACAATTTAGCAATAGCCAAGGCAAAACAGCAGCGGAAATTTAAAGCTGTTCACCAATTGCTAATTTCTAAAGCTGTCACTGAAATAACCTGGGTTGACGGAACGACATTGACATTACTAAACGAGGCCGACGAAATAGAGAAGCAAAATCCTCTCCTTACTTCAGAAGTTGCAATGGGAAAACGAATGTGTTACCATGGGATTCACTTGCTAAGATGTAAAGCGGCAGCGAAAGGAGGCGAAATTCTTGAAACAGGAATTTCTCTGTTGGGTCCTGAAAATACTGTACTTAAGGTTTTATGCTCCCAGATTCTTGCTTTGATTACTCCCCACCCAGAAAAGTCTTCCTATTACCGGAACATTGTTTTAACTGAATACGCCAACAGACCATCCTTGTATGCTTTCTTTAAAGCTATACAAGAAGATGATTGCACTGACGAGAAAGAGGATGAAAACCCACAAGCTTTAAATCAACCACTCATTTTGGCGCTTGCTTTTCTCATCAACTACATTGCGAGTTGTTATGATATGAAGAAGGTAATGTATAAACTCGATTTGCCAATTTCCAAGTTACAGAAAGAAGTCAAAGCCGAAGCGCAGAACGACCGTCTATACCTACCACTACTCTTCATCGTTGAAAACACCCTGGCGGAAGTTAAAATAAACCAAGAGAGTCCAGCAGCGCTGCAGCTCGCTCTTGATAATTTTATAAAAGAATATGGTCGGCTACACCCGGATGCTGCCGAAAGATACTGGCAGATTGGAGAAATTCTATGCGTACAGAAGAATTATGACGCTGCGTTGACATCTCATTATGAAGCACTTGACATCAGAACGGAGCTTTATGGGCACAAGCATGTGGATATCGCCGAGAGCTATTACAGTATTGGACGTACTCAATCTCGGAAAAACGATCACGAGTCGGCACTGCAATCGTACGAGAAAGCACTTCGTATCAGACAAAATGTTCACGGGAAAATCCACGTAGACGTTTCCCGCACTTGTTATATGATTGGAGTGACAAAGTATCGCTTGAAAGAGTACGATTCAGCTGTGTATTGGCACCAGCAAGCACTGAATATTAGTGTGGCGCTCTATGGAAAGGAACACCCAGCCTCCGCTAGATGCTACTACTGCATTGCAGAATCTCAGTACGAAATGCAAGATTACGATTTTGCTCTAGAGTCATGTCAGCAAGCACTTGATATCAGTTTAAAGCTTTTTGGACAGGAGAGCGCAGCTACAAGCAACAGTTATGACCTAATGGAATTGATACGAAGTCAATTGAAAGTTTGCGGATCATCTCTCCAGCTAGTAACATAAACTAGTACTTCGAATAAACGAACTTATAAGAGAACACGTTTTAAGCAACACAGCGACTTATATTAACCAATTAACATCAGATTTCTGGTAGAGAACATGCACGCTATAATTTGAACTTTCATAATGCACTGTTTTGTGGTTGTAATTGCCCACTTATTTCAGTCAGTGCAAATCAGTCATCTTTTACCTTGTCTGTCAACAGGCGGCTTTGTAATAATACTAGAAATTTTTTTGACATATTTTTTTGACTTTCCAAAAGAAATTATGTGATAGTTGAGTCGGTGTCCTTTGTTCTTCATGAGGATGTATATTAGACGACGAGCCAACTCTCTGAAAGTCACACTGTGGTGGCAGTTTTTCTTACATGTGCTGCCAACTGGCATTTTCTTATAGCCTAAACATTGGTGAACAAGACTTTATATGCCAACCTCTGATTTTGGCATGATAGTTAAAATTTCGAGAGTTTTAACATTCTACCGACTAAATTACTATGTTGGATTAAAACTGCAAAATTTCCAAGCTGGTTTTGAGTTAAAGATCTTTAAAGGTGGTAAAATTGTAGCTATTGGCTTAAATTTGCCCATTTTCTTAATGTTTGAGCTAAAAACTCGAAATCGACTACGAAAATCATACTACTCGCATAAATGTCTTTACACATGCTTTTGCAAGCAATGCATGTATACGTTTTTCCAGGGGAGGAAGCCCCGGGACACCCCTAGATGGCTCGCGTCTTCGCCGCTCGAAATAGTTACATGGGGTACAATCATTTCTTGTGTGTATATTAAAAAAAATAATATGCAAGGTGGCTTTCTGAAATCGTCGTCTCTGCAGTAACACCACTTTCAAAACCAGGTTGACGGTGGAATATCATATTTTCAAGGTTGTAAAATAATGGGCCTTACCAGAACTGGAAAAAATATTTTGCTTTTAGACCGCAAGAGAACATTGAAAGATTTTTAAAAAATTAACTAAATCGATGGTGTAACTGTGTAACACCAACAAGTTGTCAAACTGAATGTCATACTCCAGAATATGTTAACAGAAAAAAAATCTTATAAGTACTTTTAGGAATAACATAAAACTACTTTAAATGACTTGCATCGACAGTCTGATCCTAAGGTAAAATTATAGATGCAAAAAAAAGGGCAGCATTAAGGGGATCTGCGGGCATGCTTCCCATCAGGTGTCTGGCTAAAAATGCATTTGCCATCACAACATTTGTTACATCATTCTATAGTCTATACATTTATACACTATTGTACTCAGAGGCATACCCACAGGAGGAATGGGGATGTTTACTTCAGGACAAATTTTGTAATTCTTTCAAAATTGAGAAGAAACCAGGGGCGTAAACACCTATATAATTTTTCATCTATGACATAAAATATCCCACAATAATTGTGGCTTTCAGATTATCACAAAACGAGTCTAACATAGAAATATTTTCTGGGGGACCATGCTGGACAGGCCGGAGAATTACAGTAGATGCTGCGACTCGTCAAGGGACTGGCTATACAGCCCTGACTGCACTATTAAAATGGATGTACTTGTATTTGCATTCCTGAAATTATACCTACAATACAGCACAGGTTAGGTTTCTATTGGTTAGAATGTTTCCTCAATTTTCCTTCTTTCCAAATTTTACAATTATCTTTTTTTCTTTCATGAGGAAATATTTTGTGCCAACTAAAATATTTTTTGGGACGAATGGTCCTGCGGTCCACCCCTGGGCCTTATCCATCTTAAATATCAATTATTCAATCTTGCATTTATGGCCTTATTGCATTTATACCTGGCTGACAACTGCAAATTTAAGCCATGCATTTACCCACATAAAACTAAAGTCCATATCCGCAAACGACTGCTGGTGAAATAGTTTTTTTACTAGCAAAGGCTAAATTTTTACTCACATGCATGTTGCAAGTTTCCATGCATTAAGTTTGAGGCTAGGGTTAACCATCAGGAGAAGATCTGCCCCAGAGCTACACACTCATCAGTCCTGAGCTTCTTTCAATACCTATTCTTGTCAATATTGGTTTTGCTCAGCATAGCAGACAGGCCTGCATGTGTAAGTCAAATTTAAACTTCCCGCATATGTACATGTAGATTTAAAAAAGTATGGTCCGCACACTGCGATAGACCTCAATCCCGGTGCAAGACAATCTCAACTTGTAAAATGCTTGGGAATTTTTAAACAATAAGTAGATTATATGGTAAACCAGTATATATAAGATGACAAAATTTTCTTGTAAAATAAAAGAAAATTTTCCTGCATACTAGATATTGTGTTAAAATGCTCTGGCAACCGGCTCCCTGCTGCTGGCACTGCCAGACATTTCCAACATTACTTTAATCAAGGCAAAGGGTACAATCTCAACTTGCAAAATGCTTTTTTCTAAACAATAAGTAAATTATATGGCATTTCACTACATCGGATGACATAAATTTCCTGCGTAGATACAGTATTATGTCAAAATGTTCTGGCAGCATGCAGTCCTGTCGGACATTTCCATCACTGATGGCAGACTTCAGACCCCAGAGCAACACGTCACCAGCATAGCTAGCTATAGCTCCAATTGAAGAGATCCAATCCTCACAGCCATGCAGAACTGTTAACTTGGATAAAACATAGTTCGATCAATCTCTATGCAACTGTCAATATTTCATTACCAAATAAGTCATTTGCAGTGTTGCTGTTAGATTTCTCAATTGGCATGGGGCTGCTATTACACATAATTTTAAATAGCAAAAACTATCTAGAGTCCAGAAACATTATGGCACAACCACATTTCTAACCAACACATTCATTTCTGCAAAAATCTCAAACATTCCGAACAACCTGCAGGTCTACATTTTCGGCAAATTTTTCCCTCAGTGCACTTTGGTCATCGATAAAGAGACCTTCATAAAACAGCGGGTTCAACACAGCCTTGAAATTTGGATTCTTAACCTAATGGTATACATCTCTAACAACCTCTTCTACTTTCCCATTTCTGTTACCTAATTATAAAAGGATATTAACATAACTTAGTATATATAAATATGAGAAATGAATAAGTACAGATAAATTGAGATAATAAACCATTATTATTCATGTTTTGCTCGCTACTCTGATTTTTATAAATGAATGCAAAGCTCAGTCAAATTGCATTTACGACCCAACGTTTCAGTGATCTTATATACCCATGGGATGATGTCATCTTAAAAGTCTGTTTCAACTTTAGAATTAGATAAGGGGAAATGAAATAGTAACTTAGTGACGGTGTTTATTTGCCAAAAGAATATATCCATCTTGTTGGCAGATAACGTCATCCCATGGGCCTGATGAAGAACACCAGACTGGAGTGTCGAAATGTTGGGTCCTGAATGCAATTCAACCGGGCTTTGCAGTCATTTATGAAAAACCAGAGGAGCGAGTGAAAATGTCACTGATATACCTATATGCGCGTGAACTCACAAACTTTAAACCATTATTATTATTATAACTAAGCCTAGAAAATATATTTTTCTCCCCAGCAACTAATTCCAAAATCAAATTTCCGGCACAATAATCTCAATTTGCAAAATGCTTTTATAAACAATAAGTGAATTATATGGCATTGCAGTATATAAGATGACAAATATTTTCAGCAAGATGTAATCTGATCTCCTGTGAAGATATTTTGTTAAAAATTTCCTGGCAGTGGTGCTGCTGGTGCGGCCAGACATTTGCCAACACGGATTATAACCTCTTCCAGGTTATGTTTTCATCAGCGTATTATTATATCTCAGCCAGGTTATATATTTTCATCCGTGTTTGTATATGTGTGTGTCTGTGTGTGCTTGTCTGTTAGTATGATACAGTAACTCAATAAAAACCATCAAACATATTAATTAAATACAAAAATTTGTGCGACTAATCGAAATTGCCCAAATACAAATTGATTGAATTTTAGTTCAATTTGGATAAAAATTGGATAAGAAAGGTCTGTCTTGTTTTGTCGGCCAGAGTAAACTGTTAGCCCATTGTATATAATTTATGTATGATACATAATTTAATTCACTGGGAAAGGTATGCAGTCTCCAAGTGCCCACTATTTACAGTTGATTTCACAAAACCCTGGCTGAAAATTTTCTGACATTGGTTCGGTCAAGTTCACATGTACAGGTGTTTCCCACGGTGGGCGGTGCCAGGTGGCATGCCCAGCATTCCAGACTCATGCCAAAGCTGACTAGCTATTCCACCTTGTCAAGGCCCGAGGGGATACTGCCGGAACTTAATGTGTTAAGCTGCATTGCACCTTGATGCGCCTTACTTTACTATTTTACTCTGTCTGACGTCAAATGATTTTACTCGTCAAGGGGAGAGTACTGCCACTCAAAGAGTCAAGAGCTATAAAAGTTAATTTACACAATTTAATATCAAAGAAAATATTAAATATATCATTACCTAGGATGCAAGATTGGCGTTAGAAATACCACCTTTTCATCTCCAATTGGGTAGGAAGTCCAAGGAAAAATTGAAATACAAATACTTGGTAACTTGGCCTTTTATATGGATCTTTGCAAATTTATCGCGAATTTAAAGCTTAAAATCCGTTTGTATTACTCTTTGTCACACTTTGGATGATGTTATTTTGATGTTGTTGTCACACCAACCGCATACCAAACATACATAAGCTTAGAAATGGATTTTCAATCTAAATTTTAAATTTACATGTGTTCCGTGTTCGAAGATGGAGTGTGCGGATATATTAAAATTGAATCTGGATGAATCTGGTAAGTTTTCTATTAAAGTTTATGTCCAGTTTTAAATATCTGATAAGTTTTTTTCTTATACAGTTTTATATGATTATTATAATGTTGTTTTGTTTAGAATTAAAATGAAATAATGGCTTCTAAAATACAAGTTGCAGTTCGTGTTTGTGAAGCGAACCGTATCGTATTGCCATGGAGATTTGTGCAGTTAAATCACACTTCTTACACCTATCAGCAGCTTTGGGCCGATATTATCCAAGGAGTGGATGGACAGCTTGATTTTGTTGATTTAAAGTGCAAACGCACAAGCTACGAATTCCAAAAAGCAACTGCATTCCTTTCTCTTCCAACAGAATGATTTGATGGAAGTTGTTAATTTCTTCAACATGAGATTTTTTCCCATCAATATCAAACATGGCGACATAGACTGTGACGATTGTCGCCTCCATGCTGGCACTGCAAATCCACCTACTACAGTACAAATGCTTTTCAAGTGATGATGGCTGCTGCCAAAGAAGCTGCTATCATAGGTATTCCAAAGGTTTGTCCAGATCCCTAATGTAACCTAGATAAACTAAAGAATACAATTCTAACATACTTTCGGGAAAAGATGTGTATCTTCCCAGCCAATTGTGGAAAAGCAGCCACTGTATTTGTTGCCAGGCTTTCTGACTTTGTGTATTATCTTGATGGGCAATATTTCAAAATTGAAATGGAAATAAGCAAAGCAAAGAAATTTCCAGAAGTCTTTAAAAGGAAATTTAGTGGTTTTAACTGCCCAGAAAAGTCTAAGCATAGAAAACGCGAGCTCAACAACCTCTCAGAAAAGAAGTTGGAAAGTCATGCCATTGCTATTAGAGAAGTTATACAGTAACTACAGTTCCTAGACAGCATACCATGGGCCGAGGTAAAGCAGGAAGTTCTTCAAATGGTTCAAGTTGTTGAGCAGTATTGCTTGCATCTCAGAGTGGACAATGTTAGGAACAAAGTATCGCGAGAAACCCCCCGCAGTGAAGTTGAAATTAGGGCCAATGTCACACTAATGAAAGTAAACAAGAGTCCAATTCATCCTGCTTTGAGTGGCCTTGACAAGCAGCTTTTAGATGTTCAACTCTATAGTCCCATATCTATCCGAGAGTTTCTACCTACCTGTGATAGACGGAGAGTTTATGAAATCATTCAGGAGTTGAAACAGAAAGGGCTGAAGTTCAAATGCATTCACTATGCTCATCAACCAGGTGGCAGCAAACAAGCCTTACACTTTGTGTGGAGAGTGGACGAGGCTAAATCAGAGGGAGAAACCATCGAAAGATGCCTGCAAGTGATCAAGAAAATAGAGGCAGAAATACTAGTTTATGAAAGACGAATAACCAAAAAGCACTTCATGCAGGCGTTTGGATTTGTTGTCAAGCCAGTTGCCCTTCGAGCTATATTTCGAGAGTTGAAAGGTGATCAGTCTGCCCCAGCAAACCTAAGCGAGAGAGAGTTAGACAGTCGCTTTCAGTATGCAATGCAATGTGAAGATGCTGGAATTCTTGTTGATCTCAGGAACCAGTCACCTGAAAAGAAAAAGGATACTTTCAAGGAGTTTTTTGCAGAAACCGAGAGATATTTGGCAGAAGATATTGGTGTGGCCTGTCATGAAAGGCGTCATGGTGAGCAATTATACCTTGCCAAAGCAGTCAGCATCAAAGATCTCCATGAAAGAATTAAAGAAAGAGTACCACCAGGGACCAATGTGCCATCAGTTAAGTGGTTGCGTTATCAGTTCCAGCCAATCAATCCAAGGGCCAACACAGCAAAGTATTACAAAGGGATCATTAATGTCAAAATGATGGTACAAAAGAGACAGGTAATGTAAAACCTATGTTGCTACTGAAAACGTCCATTGACGTTTTCATGTGACAGTTTGATAAACAAAAACATTGCTTAATATCACTACTCCAGAATTTGACTGTGTTGTTTTGACCTTCAGAATTCCAGGAAAGTATAAATTTTGCTGCATTTTTGCCTTAAAAATATTTTTTTCACTTTAAAAATTACTTCTAAAAATCTAGAAATTCTTTCAACTCCCTTCATGTCCTTAAAAAGAAACGATTGGTACTGTAGTATATATTTTAAACAATCAATCAAAACTTTATTTAGGCACGGTAAAATCTACACTATAACATAAATAACATTTTATAGTAACAATTAATTAACATAACTAAAATATAACTTACACTTATAGGACAAATACACGGAGAACATTTAAATTGAGACTTTTACATTTACAATACTATATACTACATACTGATTTCCAAGATTGCCGTGCACGAGTCCGTTTCAAGTAGAAAATAAGATATCAATTTCTCTTTTAAATTGACTAAGAGAGCATACTGAACGTACATTTTGAGGTATCTCATTCCACAATACTGCACCGCTATTTCTATTTCTTGTACTATATGTCAATTTCGGTTTGGATGTTGCCCTATTAAATGAAAGCGTTCTCAATATTTCTTTTCCAGATTAGAGTAAATCATGTGGATGCACATTATTGTTCAGCTGCTTGGCGGTACATGCGTGAGTTTGCAATTACCCACAGAGATATGACAACATTGGTCAGCATGGACGACAAGCACAAATGTAAGGTTGGGCAGCCCTTGTATCCATTGGCAGCAGCTGAAAGAGGGAAGCAGGTTATCATTGGAGCTAACCAGGTGATGGCTGTTGGGGACCATGACTTCAGCAAATGTACTTTGACTCCATCAGTTAACTTGGTGGTGAGTTGCTAATGTATAAAACAAGTAGATGCATTATCTATTGTCTGTTCAGTTATTAAAAAAGATGGCCAGAAAATATCACAATGTGGTAGAACTTACCATTTCGAGATGTTCTTACCATGATGTGACATTATCTGTGCATCAACATCTGACCAGACAACAACAAAAAATGGATCTATTTTGTAAATATTTTACAGATTGATATTCCTCAAACAATATCTGGTAGCTTCTACAGGGGCGATGTTTATGTTGGGTTCAAGGATTCAATATTAAAGCCTTCTTCCCCATTGCGCCACGCAACTGAACTGGCAGAAATTCTGAAGCTAAGAGGAAGTAGGTTCTATATGTGGAAATAAATTATGTTTTTGCATGATCATGATATGCTTTTAAGTTCTATTGCAATTCTTTGTTATGGTTTTAAATTAATTCACAGGTAACTAGTCCCACAAGGCAACAAACAATGGCCAGTGTAATTTAGTATAGTCTGTTTAAGAGTCATTTAAGAGTCTATTTTACTGTAGCTGTCCATCCTGTCCTACTGCTATACACAGATGGAGGGCCTGATCACCGAACCACGTACATGTCGGTGAAACTGTCCATGATAGCATTGTTCAGGTCTCTGGACCTTGATATGTTGGTTGCCTTAAGGACAGCTCCCAGTAACTCGTGGACAAATCCTGTAGAGAGAATAATGAGTATTGTGAATACTGGTCTACAAGGTATTAGCCTTATGCGTCAGAAAATGGGTGACAACTTTGAAAAAGCAATAGGTGTGTAGATGTTTCACATTTGTACAACAAAAATTATCACAACAGATATTTTTTTCTAACCAATCAAATATTTTAATATATTTCAGCTAATGCGAAAAGTGTCAAAGAGATGAGGGAAAAGTTGGCAACGGATGACCTCAGGGCCGCCGAGAGCTTGGCGGGGGCCGGGGCAAAATTTTTTTTAGGGGCCCCTATTGCAAAAAAATTTTCCGGAAAAAATTTTTTCGGACGATAAATTCTTTTTAGGTGCGTTATAATTGCTTTCGTTGGACTTTTCCGCAATTTTCCATACCAAATTTCGGTTCATTGCTCCCAAAACACAAATATTTTGGTCCGAAAACAGAAATATTTTGCCCGAAAAAATGACTGGGGCCCATTAAATTTCTAACATTAAATTTCTAGGGGCCCCCAGAGCCTCGGGGCCCGGGGCAATTTGCCCCCCTGCCCCCCCCCTCTCGGCGGCCCTGGATGACCTCAAGAAAGAGCTAGGTGAATCGTTGTCATTTCCAATTGATCTTCTCAACAGCCAGATGAACAGATTAAGTCTGAAGGAAAAGAAGTTCCAGACCTTTACTCCAGCTTCAGAAGAAGAGATCAACACGCTGTGGCAAAAATTCCTGGAAATTGAGAAAGGGTTACAGGTATACAGTAGTAGTAGGTAGTAGGGGTGGAACATAAAAAAATTACCTGAATGAATACTGTGTGAGGTTTGTCATTTGTTTATGCTTTTTTCACATTTATGTGTAGCGCGACCATTTAACCATGAAGGATGTAAAGGACTTTGAACACCTTAAAGCTTTCCTCAAGCACTGCTGCATTGAGGGACATTATTGCTTCCAGGTGAAGAAGTGTGGTAATGATAACTGCAAAATCTGCAGGTACTGTATGAAGAATATCGAAATTCTATACATATGAATGTACAGTATAATACATTTGAATCTTTCAATATAACAATGTATAACAAATAAACAATAAACATTACAGGTACAGTGTATGTTGTTGGCCCGTTGCACAAATAATTGTATAAAATTGAGCTAGTTGATTATAAGTGTAACCAATTCTAGACCGTTACGGGACAAACGGAGCAAAGATGTGAGTTCCTTACCTTTCCCAGTTCCAGCTGGTGATGGTCATTATCGCCCGTTTGAGGAAGTCTACAAGACCATCACTGAAGAGGTATTTTAAGTATTTCTATAGAGTACCGGTATATAGGCTCAGATTCCAGCCGTTGTGTTCTCGCCACTCGCCCACTTAACGGCTGGGTCAATGGTTAATATTTCTTGTCTGTGACGTCAAGGTTAATATTTAAATTTATGCATATGTTTTGCATAATTATGTATTTCTGTGCAATGTAAAATGGCGGCTGTCAGGAGCGAACAATTTTGTTTCGAAGAGGAAATAGCAAATTTTAACAACTTTGTGCATTCATCGATAACTTTTTGTAAAGGAAAACAAAATGGAAGCTTTTAAGTTCATTTGACAAAATGTTATTAAGTTCTAGTATGTTTTTAACGAAGACAGGAACTGCAATGTACACGAGTCAATGAATATATTATATATCTAAATAGTAAAACAATAAACCCTACCAACAAAAGCAGGTGAATCTGAATAATTAGCGTCTTATTTCAAACAAATAGTTTTTCAATGAATATTCTTTGAAGAGGAACATAAATTTAATGTTAATATTTGAGTTGTTTATGGACTATAGTTATACGTAATGCAATTTTACGCCTAATTGTGATTAATATCTAAAAATTTTCCTTATGATCGATTTTGTTCGAGGGACAGTGAAGGAACTAAGTCTTTTATAGACCAAACAATAGTCTGGCAAGATATGATCATTATGATGGTCTGGAAGCCTGCAAACTTCAAAGCTACAAAATAGAAGACCTAGTGTTTGATGTTGAACTGTACCTTACTGTGCACCTTCATAGATTTGGTTAAACAGTCTTTAGATGTAGCAAGAATATTTGAAATTTAAAATGTTCTTGGCTTTATTTCAGTGTTGCATAAGTTGTCTGTACAAATGGAGGCCGGGTGTGCTCATCGACCCATATATGGTTCAGTGTATGACTGTTGACCAAGTCAGTAATCATTTGTAGCTACGCACAGCAGTGAGGGGTATTATTGTGGTAATGGTGACAGGATATTGCCTTTCCAAATTGAAAAAAAATTATTTGATGAAATACCCCCCCCCCCACCTTGCACCCCCTTTGCCAATGTTATGGGGGGTGCATCCCCATGGCAGTAAATACATCCAGGGATGGATCCAGCATGGTCTGGTAGGGGGGTGCTCTGCCAGCTCTGGTGCCGAGTTGTGTCGGTCATGTGTGCCACCTGCCCATCAACTTGCTTCACTTCTGCAAAGTCCTGCTTGACTACTGTATTTCAATTGTAATTGTTGTTCACATTTCACATATCATCATGTTATTACTCAAATTACTGTATGTCATTTTGTCTCTAATAATTTTTTGCTTTATCATGAAAAATATAGCACCCCCCCCCCCTGGCCAGGGCAAGGGGGTGCCCCCCCCAGTAAATCCATCCCTGAATACATCTCTGCAGGAATGCAAGAAGAATTTGCCTTCTTTTCCCCCATGAATACTTAATCCCCCATGCCAGGATAATTTTGGTGTTTAACATTTTGATATTTTCTAACTAAAGTGTTACTGCAACAATTTTTTTGAACCCTTGTTTATTAGCTTAAATAAATATTCAATCTTTCAGAACTAGCAATTTATCATGCTTTGTCATTCTCAGTCTGGCTTTCATACGAACAGCCGTTAAAACACACATTGACATGACAACTATCCTTTTCTTAATACCATACTGACAAGGTTTCCAAAACTCAGCCTGAGAGCAAACATATTTGAGCTTGTTGAACAGACTAAATGCATATTTCACTGATGTCTGAATTTATAAAACATTGCATACTTTTATTCTATAAATCCTGTACTTAGGCTATCCAACAAGTCCCATTCTTTACCCCTTCACAACAAAGAAACACATGATACCAATTGGATTTATTTATTGCCCTTCTAATAACTATGTGCCCACATTTAGTCAATTAGTATTCATGGTAAATCATATTGTCAATATATAAAATAATATTGAATTTATTGTGCTTGCCTGTAATTAGCAATTAGCATATATGAGCACACTGATATATCAGTTTCAGTTCACAAATTACCTGCCCAGTCCAAAAAATATTGTCAAATGGCCCAAACTAGCTTGTGGGAGATCTAACCATGCAAGCCTATTATTACCTAGCCATGGTCTCCATGAAAGGGACTGTTTATAAAATTCCAGCCAGGCAGGATGAGGCAGTTTCCAAGATCTTGACTATCATATCAACTCGTGTTCAAAAATACATGTATATATTTGATGAACTCACTCACGAACATGTGATCATGTATAAACATGACATCCTAGCTGCCTGGCAAGGTTTCCCACTTTCCCACCTGACAGGATCATATAAACATGTCTTAATATTAATTAAAATAAGCCTTTTAAATACTGCAATATCCTACATACTAATATACTATATGTCACAAGACTTTGCAAAATAACATTTTCTACTTTCCTGGCAATATGTCAGACCAGCCCAATAATAAACACATCCAGGTTTTATTGTAAATATAATTATGAATCAGCAGAAACAGGGAGCGTTTCAAAGGACTAGGCCACCTAGCTAACTAAGCTAAAAAAAGAAAGGTTATTAATTTTGCTCAGCCACACGCAAAATATTCTTTGCCCTTTCATGACCAAGAATCCTCAATGAGATATATTATTTATAAACACAATATAAAAATATGCAACGGATTCGAAAAGACGAAAACATTCCAGCGACTATTATTCGTAGAGAGACTTCGGTTCGTGTCGTAAAAATCGTCGGAATTACTCTTCCCCAAAAAATATCGCTTTAACCCATGTAGTTCACGTATAAATATCGTTGAACAGATCTTTTTAAGTGCACATATTTGCACAACGCCGACCTCGAACGCTTCAGCAATGCGCTTTAGCCATATTTAATTTATTACCTTTGTGTTAAATTTATGCATTATTAATACAAATTTATGCCCCCCAAATTTTGGGGGGCTGTAATGTGATTGGTCAATCAGAGACAATATAACTGTACATATATACTATTCCTATCGTTTTAGATGATATACTTCTTCCTCATGGGCTTCAAGTCCACATTAAAGACCATGACTGCGAAGATAACATAGAAAAGCTGTACTATGCTTGTGACTATGAACCATGCTGCATCTATTGTGGGGAATATGTTGATGATGTGGATGAAGATGATGAGATTTATCCCCAGTGCGGAAATTGTACACAAGATCCTGTCAGGAAACGAAAGTGACAGGTTATTCAAACAAAAAATGAAGTGGTTGTGAACCTGATGTTAATATAAACGAGGACTTATAATATTTATAGATATTTGTTTTTGTCTTTATGCCATACATATTGTTTATGACAATATTAAATGCATTTGGTGGCACTGTTCATATTAGTTAAATGGCTTTAACACTAAATTTGTACAAAATATTTTTTGTAAAAATTTCTCTTGTTTTTTCACCATTAAAAAATAATTATCCAAATAATGAATAATGAATAATGAAATTAACCCGCATTAATTTTCAAAAATCTTCGGACGGTATTCTATGACTTTCATTCCCATGGCCTAATAAAGTTCAACTTTTATGCTTGCCTTGCTTGGTTCTTTCGTGTCAAAATCAATAATTGTCGCTTCACCGTTTGAAAAAGTGCGTGCATTTCCTTTCAGTTTTTAAAAATCAATCTTTAGTTCATCATTTGCCATGTTTTAAACCTGAAATTTTAAATTTATTTCAAAATTTGTTCTCATTTCAATGAAAGGTTTTGTACCAAACTTGCGAATTCCTTGCAAAAAGCTCCGAACATTCCTTAGTTTTCCCCAAAATTCCTGGCAGGAATCGAACTTGCGGCCCTGCGGATTTCGGTGCAGCGCTCTAACCAACTGAGCTACAGTAGGCCAGTAGTCGAGCTCTAACCACAAGTTCATGTATATATACTAGGGTACCGCCATGTTCAGTTATGTGTAAATATCAACATTTGTTGGCATCTCACTCGATTGAATGAATAGAACGATATTAATATTTTCGGTAACCACTGAGTATTCTAATAAAATACAATACAGTTTCCATTGTATTGTATTTTATTAGAACGGTATTGTAGATGGAAATTATCAAGTGGAAATTTATAAAGTTGTATTTTTCGCATCTATTCTTGATTAAGGTCTAATAAATGTATATAAATTTCCACTGGATAATTTCCATCTACAATACCATTCTACTATTATTCAATCGAGTGAGATGCCAACAAAATCTTGATATTCACCATAATAAAGCATTTTCTTGAACATTACCTGGACAAATAATTAAAAACGATAATGAAATATGCAAGCGGCGAATAAAAAACAAGAAATTTGCTTCGAAAAAAATAGATTTAAAACGGAAGTAAACTAAGCGTATGACGTAATATTCATTCCCCGATCACTGACCCTGATTGACGTTGCGTCGCGTTTACTAGAGCTGTTTATTCGCCAGTACGGAAGTGCGTCGTTAAATCAAGTTGCTTTGTCGCAGAAAACTGAGAAATAAAGAGAACCTCGAAGTTCTTTTATGTTCAAGGCAATACTAATAGTCTACACGCTGTGTAAAGCAAATGTTTTCTTTGTAGAAATGGAGTAGATCATTCCGCATGTTCTGAACGGTGAGTTAAACTTACGTTTGCATATTTTAGCGACTTACTCGTTGAGTCATTGTTGGTTGACCTCAATACAGGCTGATACTTCTCACTGTAGCGGCGGCCATTTTGGAGTTCGCATTTTGAAAGTAGCGCAGACACAATGATAAATTCGTCCAAAACAATGAAACAGTCTGCGGGAACTATGAAATAACTAAATGAACGAAAGAACAGCATCTAGTTTTGTACATGAATTGAATTGAATTGTATTCGTTGATGTATAAATTAGTTTGAACTTTTCCGTTCCTACACGCACCGACATACATGTGAAAAATATCTCGTGACCAGCCTGTAGATGTGAGGAATTACAATTTGAGAATTAAGTATGATCTTCCTTTAACGTCAGCATTTAGCTATTTTTTCCTTTAAAATGTATTATAAATATCACCATGTATCTAGAATTTAGTAGTGGTTGAGGGTGTAGTTCGATTATATAATCCTTAGTCGTTGTTGTCATCGTCGCAATATGTATTTAAAATAAAATTGTGTAAAATTTTATTGGTTGTCGCGGTAGATTCATGGTTAGTTTTTTCGAAAATATTGATTTTTGAGGTTTGCAGTTTGCCTGTGCAGTTTGAGCTAATACTTAAAATGAGGTTGCTCTTTGCGCAACAATAATAAACATGGTATTAAATTGCAATGGAATTTACATTGATAAATACTGTCGATACTGTTTGTTTTGGCGAAAATCATGATTTTCCAAGCTTACCGTTTGCGCTAATAATCAACTAAGACCCAAGTTACCAAACATAGACGTTACATTATGTATTTCTGTTGTGCTATGTTCTAAAATGCGTTTGCCATTCTCGCTATATTATTTGCAGAGGAATCACAAATTTTGTACTACAGTATGTCTAAACTGTCATTTGATATGTGTCTGAATTCTGATCGATACTACAGCGAAATGGCAAATACACGTTGAAGTAGAGATAAGGAAACTTGTTTTAACTATAATTTAATATTTATGGTGATATAATATGGTGAAAGACAATCATGTTGAACGATTGTGGTCTGAGTCCAATCACTTCCAGCTGCCGGAAAAGAAATGTAAAGTTGCTTTCCACGGAAATTTTAATCCCTGTGAAAATTTCTTATGAAATAACTAAATGAATAAAAGCACAGCATCTAGTTTTGTGCATGAATTCAATTGAAGTGTAACATAGGTTTTATCAGTCAAGGCCAAATATGTAGTAACAATACCTACGCATTGATTTTGACGTGTTCTTCCTTGAACGGGTTAATAATTAGAAATAATTAAGTGTAGGCGTGGTACCTTACGTATGATCTTCCTTTATGATGTAAGTGGGATGTTACATGCAATTTGATTGGCTAATCCGCGTGCATTATAACGCAATAATACACTGTAGTCTGTGGCACTGCCTTGCTCTTTCTGTGTTTTCCACCCCCGGTTAATCTCTGCTTTTTATTACCAAAAATATAAACAAAATTATAGAGCTTTTAAAGTACAAAGTTCAGCAGAAAACAAGAAGGAATAGATCGAAGAGACAAAGCAATTTTATCTATAGTTCGAGCAAAAACTCGAAAAAGATACAGGAATACCAAAAACATAGAAAAAGGAAAAAAACAAAACCTATGTGATTTAGAAAAGACCTTCAAGTTTCTGTTAAAAACTGCCAGATATACAGGGTGCATAAAAGAAAAACTGAACAGATATGAATTTGCTCTCAATTTT
The DNA here is from genome assembly GCA_902702795.2 of Paramuricea clavata. NCBI lineage: Eukaryota > Metazoa > Cnidaria > Anthozoa > Malacalcyonacea > Plexauridae > Paramuricea > Paramuricea clavata. Next base: position 36,612 of record CACRXK020000492.1, read on the forward strand.
GCAAAACACTAGCTATTAGTATCCAGTTTTTGATGTATTAATTTGCGTAGGCAGCACGAAATTTATAAGTACACCCAAAGTGTCATTTTATTTAACCTCACATCGTCACAAGATTGTCAAAAAGCTGATTGTACTTTTATACCTGAGCGAGGTCTGTATCATTGTTTTGAGAAAGCCAACTGCACGAATTATTGGTCATGGTCGCTTCTCCAAGTTCGGCATCATCACGTTTTCGTTCACCACGTGACGCAGCTTGTGCCTTAGGCGTATCCTGGGAAAAAGTTACGTTCGTTAGTCTCATGCTTGCAATTGAGTACGGGAAACGTACTGGGGAATTTACCTTTAGGTGAGCATCTGTATAAGGACTTTGAGTGGACGTGTATGTGGAATCTTTGCCATTCATTTCATCGGTCGATCTATCATGTAGCTCCTCATCAACATCGCTGGGAATGGTCAATTTGCTGGTATTCTAAAATAAGATGAATCAATATTTAGTATAAGTATTGCATGTGCATACACACGACAATTCTTGGCATGTCATGGCAATTCTTGAATAAAATGTATACTAGAACTAAACGTTTCCGGCGCATATATGAAACGGTTTTCGCCGTTAATACGTTATACTTATAAACATGTAAAATAAAGGTCCAGTCTGGAAACAAAAAAACTGAAAAAAGCCAGTTTCATTGCAAGCTTTCACTTTTCAGTTTAAAGTACAATAGTCAATACTTGAATTGATGTATGTGTGATAGTTACATGTAAACAAGCAAACTCTTTTCGCACAAGGACAAGGTGCATGGAATATTTCTACCGAAAAATAAAAGTATGTCTGTGTCTTATGAAACCTATACCGCTAGTACGACAATGTGCAGTTTCATTTCATGCCAAGCGTAAGTAACGGTAAGACATGTCACTAGTTGTGGCTGAAGACAGACAATCTTTCTCGCTTGACAAGATCGTCTACCGTTAAAAACGTAACAGTATAAAGTTAATACAAAGTTTCCAGGGGGTAATTACAATCACAGATGATCATTTGCTTTCATGGTCGGCCCCGGTCGGCCCCCGTCGGTCATGGTCGGTCCCGGTCGGTGTTTAGCAGGACCGACTAAATTACTCTGTTGGATTAAAACTGCAAAATTTCCAAGCTGGTTTTGAGTTAAAGATCTTTAAAGGTGGTAAAATTGTAGCTATTGGCTTAAATTTGCCCATTTTCTTAATGTTTGAGCTAAAAACTCGAAATCGACTACGAAAATCATACTACTCGCATAAATGTCTTTACACATGCTTTGCAAGCAATGCATTTATACATTTTTCCAGGGGAGGAAGCCCCGGGACACCCCCAGATGGCTCGCGTCTTCGCCGCTCGAAATAGTTACATGGGGTACAATCATTTCTTGTGTGTATATTAAAAAAAAATAATATGCAAGGTGGCTTTCTGAAATCGTCGTCTCTGCAGTAACACCACTTTCAAAACCAGGTTGACGGTGGAATATCATATTTTCAAGGTTGTAAAATAATGGGCCTTACCAGAACTGGAAAAAATATTTTGCTTTCTGGGACCGCAAGAGAACATTGAAAGATTTTTAAAAAATTAACTAAATCGATGGTGTAACTGTGTAACACCAACAAGTTGTCAAACTGAATGTCATACTCCAGAATATGTTCACAGAAAAAAAATCTTATAAGTACTTTTAGGAATAACATAAAACTACTTTAAATGACTTGCATCGACAGTCTGATCCTAAGGTAAAATTATAGATGCAAAAAAAAGGGCAGCATTAAGGGGATCTGCGGGCATGCTTCCCATCAGGTGTCTGGCTAAAAATGCATTTGCCATCACAACATTTGTTACATCATTCTATAGTCTATACATTTATACACTATTGTACTCAGAGGCATACCCACAGGAGGAATGGGGATGTTTACTTCAGGACAAATTTTGTAATTCTTTCAAAATTGAGAAGAAACCAGGGGCGTAAACACCTATATAATTTTTCATCTATGACATAAAATATCCCACAATAATTGTGGCTTTCAGATTATCACAAAACGAGTCTAACATAGAAATATTTTCTGGGGGACCATGCTGGACAGGCCGGAGAATTACAGTAGATGCTGCGACTCGTCAAGGGACTGGCTATACAGCCCTGACTGCACTATTAAAATGGATGTACTTGTATTTGCATTCCTGAAATTATACCTACAATACAGCACAGGTTAGGTTTCTATTGGTTAGAATGTTTCCTCAATTTTCCTTCTTTCCAAATTTTACAATTATCTTTTTTTCTTTCATGAGGAAATATTTTGTGCCAACTAAAATATTTTTTGGGACGAATGGTCCTGCGGTCCACCCCTGGGCCTTATCCATCTTAAATATCAATTATTCAATCTTGCATTTATGGCCTTATTGCATTTATACCTGGCTGAAAACTGCAAATTTAAGCCATGCATTTACCCACATAAAACTAAAGTCCATATCCGCAAACGACTGCTGGTGAAATAGTTTTTTTACTAGCAAAGGCTAAATTTTTACTCACATGCATGTTGCAAGTTTCCATGCATTAAGTTTGAGGCTAGGGTTAACCATCAGGAGAAGATCTGCCCCAGAGCTACACACTCATCAGTCCTGAGCTTCTTTCAATACCTATTCTTGTCAATATTGGTTTTGCTCAGCATAGCAGACAGGCCTGCATGTGTAAGTCAAATTTAAACTTCCCGCATATGTACATGTAGATTTAAAAAAGTATGGTCCGCACACTGCGATAGACCTCAATCCCGGTGCAAGACAATCTCAACTTGTAAAATGCTTGGGAATTTTTAAACAATAAGTAGATTATATGGTAAACCAGTATATATAAGATGACAAAATTTTCTTGTAAAATAAAAGAAAATTTTCCTGCATACTAGATATTGTGTTAAAATGCTCTGGCAACCGGCTCCCTGCTGCTGGCACTGCCAGACATTTCCAACATTACTTTAATCAAGGCAAAGGGTACAATCTCAACTTGCAAAATGCTTTTTTCTAAACAATAAGTAAATTATATGGCATTTCACTACATCGGATGACATAAATTTCCTGCGTAGATACAGTATTATGTCAAAATGTTCTGGCAGCATGCAGTCCTGTCGGACATTTCCATCACTGATGGCAGACTTCAGACCCCAGGGCAACACGTCACCAGCATAGCTAGCTATAGCTCCAATTGAAGAGATCCAATCCTCACAGCCATGCAGAACTGTTAACTTGGATAAAACATAGTTCGATCAATCTCTATGCAACTGTCAATATTTCATTACCAAATAAGTCATTTGCAGTGTTGCTGTTAGATTTCTCAATTGGCATGGGGCTGCTATTACACATAATTTTAAATAGCAAAAACTATCTAGAGTCCAGAAACATTATGGCACAACCACATTTCTAACCAACACATTCATTTCTGCAAAAATCTCAAACATTCCGAACAACCTGCAGGTCTACATTTTCGGCAAATTTTTCCCTCAGTGCACTTTGGTCATCGATAAAGGGAAAGCACTAATGGCCATACTGTGAGTCACCTTGCGCCCGCGACAATCTATTATTGTCAGCGGTTAAAAATAGTGCTTTTTCTATTCATATGCGTGAGAGACAATGAGTTATTATCATGAGTTGAGTTATAGAGATTTATCACTTTATTTATCTGAGAAATGATATAAAAATATAGCCTGAATCAAGAAGAAACCCAAGGTAAGTCAAGTCAACTAATATTAATGGAATAAAAATTACCTGATATACAGTACTTTAATAGACAATAGTCGTATACAAAATCTTCTGCCTTTTTATATACAGAATATTTTATATATCCCATTTCTTTTAATAGCAGTTCTATAATTGTCACTTTATGTGGCTTTAATTTTTTAACTTTGTGCATGGTGTATTCAAATTTCGCAGTACTGTATATATTTTTCAATGCACCTAATCTTCAGCCAGGGGTGCATTCTATGTACTAAAATGTGATCATGCCAAGCCACAAATTTTATTCCACACATGGAATTAAAGAAATTGCTTTATAGCAGTAGAACTGACATAGTGCTTCCCCTGACCCTCAGACTATGCCAGGACACTGAAATAATGCACTAAAATAACCTTTCTCTTGATGCAAAAATCATCTAGTAGACAGAGTAAATGTGAAATTATGGTGCATGGGGGGTGCATGCCAATTGACAGACAATTGCAAAAATCATTAACCCATTAATGTCCAGGATATTTCACTTGACAAGTAAAATGCACTGGCTAAAATGCTCAGGCAAGCAAATGCTGAAGTAGAATGGGGGCACAGTAAGTTGTGTGTGAATCGGTTAATAATGACAAAATAGTAGTTCCCAATTAGAGGAAAACTGCCATATACACTGTATATCCCTTGTTTTCCTTGTTATGTAGTACTGGGGTTGTACCCAGAGGGATGCATGATGAGTGATGGTACAATTATAAGTCTTCAATGATTATAGAGTATTTCATTATTTACATATTTCATAGTTATCAATATTATATACTGTACTTTCATTAAAAGAAAAACTATTTACAGCTCGAGTATACCATCATGATAGAATCTCAACTGCATTTCTGCTCTCATAAATTTCTTTGTTTCATAAACTGCTCAGAATTCAACTCTAAATATAAAAAAGAAGTTGTTTATAATATTGTTAAATTTCTTTGTTTCATAAATTTCAGAATTCAACCCTAAATATAAAAAGGAAATTGTTTATATTATTTGTTAATAATGATGAAAATGTGTTTCTTTACTATTTTCTCTATTTTCACATATACACACATACTGCAGCAGTACATCAGTACATGGTTGAAGTACATGGTTATAACTTCACCTCAGAATTGCAAACAGTATTAGAATGCTTTAATAATTCTGATGCAATCATCTGTCTCTCATGGGTGCAGTTGATTGGTTTCATCAGCTCTTTTCCCTCAATTAGTCGGACAGCAAACTATAAATATATGAAGTAATTGGATTGAACAAGACAATTGTAGCTGCTAGTGGTAGACACTTCGCAGAGGATCACTTGATTTAGCAGGACCGTAGCAAGACAAAGTCAATTGGGGGGCTGGTAGTGACATGGCACTGCTAGTGGAGTCCAGGGGCATGCCCCCCAAAATGTTTGAAATTAGTATCTCATTTGATCCTGAGCAAATTATTGGACCAGACCCGGGCCCTCCCGGCCTACTCCTGCAGCCCTGTTTAGGTTGCAAATAAAAAGTGACTATCAATCTGCAATTAGAGTATTAGATTATTAGCTAGCGATTAACATACACCCATACAGAATGCAACATTTTACTGGAACTCGACTAAGTTTTTACTGATTTCTGTTAGCCAGAGTTTGGACAAGTTTTACTCAGCTAGCCTAAGTATGATTAAGATGAAAAGGAAGTACCCAAATTAAAGCCTTAAAGCCTTACCACACAAACCATTATCCCACAGTTATACCCATCTTTTTGTGAGTAGTGTTGTGGTTCAATACATGGCCATGTTGCTGTGTCCCAGCCAGTCTTCTTATCAACAAGGTTGCTAAATTGAAAGATATTGATGCAGGAATATCAAAAAGAAAAACCACAGCAATATGTGTGTACTAAACTACTACTGTACCGGTACACAATATTTATAGGTGAACATAGATAACTAACCATATTTTGTCAATCAAATGCTTTAGCCAAGCATATTTGGGCACATCAGTGAGAACTTCTTCTTTCTGTCCATTCATCGGATCAAGAAACTTTCTTGTTTTGGTTGACTTATCTAACACCTAAATGTATTAAAATTGTACAAATTACTGCAATTTTAGGCCAAGTTGCATGGAAATGTCCAGTGATGATTTAAAAGGGAAAAAGGAAGTAATGCCTGTCACTGAAAAACCCAACTAGATAATTAAACCTGATGGTGATACTGCAATAGACATTTAAATAGCAGGGTTGATAATGTGCCAAAATTATAAATTTAATTTATGTTTATTTAAGTGTTATTTACCAAGAGGTTCCAGTGACAGTTTGAAGGATTCATGGGCACAATGACCTTGTTGATTTTTGTGAAATCAACATCCTGCCAAAGTCTTCTTGTGTTCTGCATTTCACGCAACGCAAGTTGTTCAACACTTGTATTTGCTGAGAGGCAATCTGGATTAGCTTTTTCTATTCTATGAAGTTCAGCTTCTATTACCTGAAACATTACAGAGAAGACAAAATAATTGTAATGAATACATTGAGTAGCTTGAGTATGTAATGTAAGGGTATGTATTGAGAATGTTATACGTATAACTAACTAAACATAATAATGCTGTGAATTTTCCCCTTTCAATAGAAATTCTGTCTGCCAGAAATCGAATATACTGTACAATACCATATCACTCAACCATCCGGGAACAAATTTAGGCAGTTGTTTTTTTATCTCATAGACATCTCTCTTTTTCAGGCGATTTGGGGGCACAAGTGTGAGGAGATTTCCTAATGTCACTTGCGCTGGTCCATAGCTGAGCATGTTCTTTTGAAGGTTGTGTAACGCTCTGGCTTGTAAAATCCAGTCAAAAGGTTTTCTGAAAGTTAAAGTAAGTGTATTAAGTTTTTTTTGGTAAGTATTGCAACCTGGCTGCAGTTTACTAATTTTGTTGTGAGTTGTATTTCCTGACAATATTTATACTCACGTTTCATTCACAAGTTTCGGGTTTACATTTACTTCAGGAAGGCTGCTTTTTGGAAGTGCCTGAAGTGAAATAGAAGCGCATACAGTGTGTGTATGTTTGATTAAGGGCCACAAGAGCACTCTGTGTTTATGAGTTACATTGTCTGACATTACATCGCCATTTCGAATTATTGCCTTAATTCAGTGGAACAGTTAACTGAAATGGTACCACATTAAAATAGTTTTTGTAAAAACGAACGTCCATAAAAAACTACCTTGGTGCTCTCGGATGGGCGTTTTTTCTTGCACTTTGTCTCCTTTGTGACACTAGGATATTCTTTTCTCTTTAAAGGAGACTTCGAGTCCATAGCAGCGTCCTTTTTTACTTCTACATTTACCTACATGCATGTAAGTAAACAAAGAATGATTGAGTTTAATAAAAAATTATAACCTAAAGGCGCTGTTACACTATGCAACTTGTCTTGCAACTTGTGTCGCAATTGCAAGGTTAACATATACATTACAAAAAATTGCAAGGTGTAACATACATCGCAATCATCAAGTCTCGCAACATTTTTGCTGCAACAAAATTGGGAGACAAGTTGCATAGTGTAACAGCGCCTTAATTTCGTTTGATTATCTATACTGCAAGACATTTACATGGTCAGACGGCCCGCCAGAGGGATGAAATGATTATATAATATGGGGCACATGAGAAGCAGGGAATATTTCTAAGTCATAATTGGTATCATAAGTTGATTGAAAACTGATTAGAATTGTAAACTTGTGGCTAAAACATAAAGTGAATTAAATGGGGAGATAGCACTAAAAAGGCAGGCGGATGCAATATATTGAATGTTTCGACAATTCAGTGACAGGCGTCATAACTCTAACATTTCAACTGAGACAGACAAGTAACGAAAACCTCGACTGAAATCTCTAAAAAATGCTCTAGTACTTGTAGTTCTACACATAATACCAAAACGTATGCAAATATATTTTATACTGCTCCTCGTTATATCTTTTTATACCAACCATGCAGTGCAACACATTACCTGGTACATTTTTTTCATCATTTCTGCTTTTGATCCTACACGACTAGAATAAGGGTGGGTCCTTTTTTGTTGTTTGGGTAGGTTGGGAAGGTGAGTGGAGTTGTTGTCCCTTTTCTTTTTCAAACTTAGCTTAGCCAACCTTTTTTTCTTGAAGGTACTTTGCTGTTTTTCAAGGAGTAGTCCACCATCAGCTGGAATTTTTACTTTAATGGCTGATACCACCTCTGTCAAAGATGTGCTGAACTCTTGAAGAATCTCTGGATCTTGAATGAGATATGTCAAGTTTTTTGCACAATGCAAAGTTTCTCTACATTGCCGTGCGATGGCATTTAAACGGATGTGATGTAATTCTGTTGATCGCAGACTTTGCGTTGGGTTCTGTGCGGGTGCTGTTTGAGTAGAAGTTGAATCGATATCTTCTTGATCGGTGCACTTGGATGTAGGTATGGAATTGCCATAATCTTCCATAGGTGATGGTGAACCGTCGTTAGTTGTTCTATTGTTACCAGTAGAAATTGATATAACCTCCTCGTCTAGGGTTATATGTGGTTGTTTTGTATAGGCACGTGACAGCTTGTCAAATCCCCAGTTGGGGAAATGTCTGAAAACGGCAAAGAAGTGCTTGCACAGCAATCTTGACTTCATCCAAGACAGACATTCGCAACTTGGCGTAACTCCAATCGTGGGCCCAAAATTAACCGTATACTGACACGTGCTTTTGCTCCCTTGTACTGTGAAAACTCCCATGTCTTGGTTGACACAAACAACTGACGAAGCAGGAATTTCTTCCGCCTCTGTTATATTTGACATACAATGCTTAATAAAATTTCTTGGCCGATTCCGCAAATATTCAGGCATCGTAGAATTGTACCGTCTGTAGCTTTCATGGCAGCGAACATTTTTTTCTACATACCTACAAATGGTATTGAGACAGTGCATAAAAAATTGTTACTCGCTGTGTAAAATATCGCATCTACTGCATGGGGACTGATTTTATGTCTGGATGTTTCATGTACTGTACTGTACCTTCTGTATTTGTCTGGGAGGAACTCTTCTACAAGGGACGTGAGCATGCCACTGAGTGTTTTATCGCGATGAACAGATAGGAAGGTACTCTTGAAGTCCTTGTTTTGTCTTTCTACGCCATTGTTCGTATGGAAAAAGACACTCGCATCTGCTTTGCGGTAGAGCCATACCCAACGCTGTCAAAATATACAATGAAGGATACGAAACGTAATATATATATATATATATATACCAGGGTGTACAGTATAAAATTTCGCGCAAAACGCGGTTTTCTCAATTACCTTGAGTTCGCAATTTCCAATTTAGGTCAGCCAAAAAATAGTTCTATTTAATTTGAAATATTCAATTACTCTTCCCCAATTTCAGGTAAACGCGAATTTTTTTTTTACTTTTGGCTAACACACTGTATACACTATAATTGCACAAAATATTTAATTCCTTGCATGTACAGTATTTGAGTAATTCATCTATACAGCTTTGCCTGGCATGATGGTAGTGAATCACAATATTGTCAATCTAGGCCGTTCAAATGGTAATTTATACTTATATAAATTCTATGTATATACAAGTATTATTAAGGAATACGAACGAGTACCTTGCATTCTGGCAGCCAAGTTCTTGTGAACCATCTTTGTAGTTTGCTATTAGTCTTCCATATCTGCACAATTCAAAAATAATGTATAATGTTTTTTTACGACTTCCTGGTTGTTTTTTAAAACGTAATATAGAAACCGTTATTGGACATGGCTATATCGCAAATTCGTGCCGAAATGCGGATGCCATGCAATGAATATTGTGTTATCTAGCTTATGCTACAGTGTGTAATCATATTGCTTTAACGTTTCACCTCTAATTGTTTCAGATCGTTTATAGCAGAATTGTACGATTCCTCTGATCCTGCATGCGCAACCTTCCTCAGTGCTGTCAGTACAGTTTCCTTGTGACCGGACACATCATTGGCGGACTTGCTAACCCATCTTTCCCAGGCTTGCTCTCGATGAAAATCGCAAAGGTAAACAGTGCAATCTACATGAGAAAGAATATAAATTTGTACATCCTGTTTGATATTTGCTATTGCGAGTTATGATGTATCTATTTTTCTGGCACATTACGGTTTGCGAGGATTAAATGCAAGAAAAGAAAAAGTACGGACACCTCATGGAAACGATCATAACCAGTCTCAATAATCAGTCATTGGAAAACTATAACATACTCAATAATAAATTATAATTCTAAAAAATAATATTATTGTTACAATTAATTGTGTTTGTCAACAACTTTCCGAAACTGAGAAAACTTTTTGGTTTTGTTTCATTTTTCTTTTTCTTTGCTGGTATTGTACTATAGTCATAGATTATAGGTATATGAATATACATATATGAGATGTCACAGTATATACATACTGTGACAAATACAGACGTGTGCATGACAATACATAAAACACAAATAATTTAACAATACCTGGGAAAACTTCTTCAATAGCATTAATTTCTGCCTCGCAGAAATCCGTCATGAAGCAAGCTGGTTTCCAACCAGGGTTCCAGCTTGAAAGCACCTTCAGTCCTTCCATAACGCACTCTTTTGACTCTCCTTGGGTTACAAACGAACCAACAACCTGGTAGTCGACATTTGTTTTGACAACGAGGAAAAAAAGTGGGACTGCAAACCTTGTTGTTTTGTAGGTTGCATCCAAAAGACAAAGATCGTTCCCATATTTCAAAAGCAACCGTCTCTGCCACGCAGACTGATGAACAAATAACAACGATTTTTCAAGATTGACATGTTCCTGAAGTCCAATGGCCATGTCATCCTCTTCCTTCGCTTGATCGTCGTTTCCTTCCTTCGCTTCATCTTCGTTTTCTCTCTTCGCGTTGTCGTCGTTTACGTTCTCCGATTTATCGTTGACGTTCTTTTCTTTCTTGTCTTCAGCCGCACTGGTTGTTCTTACTGTGATGCATCCCTCTTGGTAAGGCCTGTAGAAGAAGTTATCTTCGGCATACTTCTTTTCCCAATCACCAGTTTTGGCAGACACGTTTTCCTGATCAAATTTAGAAAAACGGCTTTCTATTGTTGCCAAATACATATGGTTTCTAATGTCAACCTGCTTCGGGTGGAATCTTCTGTTTGTACATGGTGGAAGTTCTTGTCCAAGGAATAGTTCATTTTTAACATACTGGCGAATGTGCCTGCCCATTTCCCTCACATTATTCACACCTTCACCAACCAAAATACGAATTTTTTTCACTATTCTTTCGTCCACTGGTTGAGATATTCCGGTTGCCTTAAAAACAACATATACATTGTACAATTTCTTTAAACTTCTGTTCCTCTTTTTGTATACAGCTATTTCAATTAAGGTTTGTCTTAGACAATGGTCAAATGTACAATATGAGCGGAAAGAATGATGGGAATAACATTGTCTTCAACATGTTTATGCATAACAAACAAGTAAAGATAATGATATTCCCATCATTCTTTCGCGCTCATATTGTACATTTGGCCATTGTCTCTGACAACCTTAATTGAAATAGCTGTAGCTATTACATGCATAAAAATATCATGCAATCACACTCACAAGCGGGAAATTAAAATAATATCAGAGAGAACTACATTAATTTCTGTTCAATATTACCAAAAGAGTTACCGAACGAAGCTCACAGGGAATACCGGAAACAAATATGAATCTCACATTTACCTCGCCATTCAAATGGGTTGTATGGTCCGCAGGAGTAGGCAAATACATATAAATCCTCCGTTCTCCCAGATTGGCATTTTCTTGGAGCGCTTCCTTCAATTTCGCTGCGGCTACATCTCGTCTTTTTCTGGAGTCAATTTCAATCTAAAAATAAATTTACGTAGATCTGTGGAAAACGTAATTCCGTTTAGAGCTTTTCAAATATTCACCTATAAAGGCTATATGTCCTGGATCTTCAATACTCAGCAATGCAATCACACATACCGGAATGGCAAACTGTGGGAACTTGATCACCTCGCGCATATTTATTTTTGCTTCGCAGCCAAACTTTTTTGTCCCTTGGACGCGGAATCTTCGTTTCTTGAAATCATGGTCACGATGCTACCAAAGGTAAAAAACTGAAATAATGAATTATGTGTAACAAGCTAAAAAAACCGTCGACAAAAGAGCTATGACCTATGTATAAAATGGAAAAAAACCCCACTTAATTAAAGTTTGTTCTGCGTATCAGTTGTACTTAATCAATATAACATTATATGGAAAAATTGCCCTTTTTTATAATTTAATATTATTTAAACCAATGCCCCCCCCCCCCCACAATTTGAGATTTGTCGGAATTTTTTGAAATGTTAGACGTTTGTCGGAAATTTTTTGAAATGTAGCGGTTCTCGAAGCAGTTTTAGCAAAATTAAGCCGGTTTTCCACTAGGCGGAATTTTGCGCGCGGAGCGGAATTTTTCTTTGTCTTGTGATTTCTCGGGTGGAACTAATTAGAAAAGACAAAGATAATTTCCGCTCCGCGCGCAAAATTCCGCCTAGTGGAAAACCGGCTTTACGCACGTCCGTCGGAATTTTTTTTCGGCCGACGGGGGGGGGGAGAGGTCGGGAAATTTTGGATTTCGCCCCCCCCCCTCCTCCTATTTAGCAGTTACCACGACGGCCATGATCTTATATTTTTAGCTTTAAACCGGCTGACGAAACCGGCTGGATCATAGCTGGATATGTAACAGTGTTTGCGACAGTATAGACTGACTTACCGCGTCACTTTGTGCTTTCGTTTTCCTATAATTGTGCCGGTCAACACCATGCTGGCAGTCAAGAATCTTGGAGTCCAGTATTATAAACGGAACACCATCAAATCCCATCCGAGTACAAGCGTCTTTATTACCATCTTCCCAACGGACTCGGTGTTTAGATTTACATAAATCTGTAGACGAAATTTCGAAGCGTTATACGCGGTACGCTTCGGTAAATATCGCTTTATACTTTCATAATCGCATGAATTATTGATGATTACGTACCTGTTCTGCCGAAGGATGACCTAGATTTATAACAGGAGTACTTGCTTGTTGTTCGCGTTTCGAATTCCCGCACAACTTGCTCAGCTTGCTCACGCGAATAGACATAACCGCAATTCGGAGTAATCTGAACGTCAAAATGCGGCTTGTAATCACCCGCCATATTTACAATTTGTCTTTCCCGCAAAAATATGACTTAGACCGATGTTAATTATCAATTAGTTAAAATAGCCGCTGATTCTTAGATAATATCGCGGGCGCATGGTGTCTCACGGTATGGCCATTAGTGCTTTCCAAGTTCGATCCAAAAAAACAATTATTGGACGCTGATGACGTCATCGGCGGAAAATACGTAATAAATGCCAAATACTGAAAATTAGCCGGTGCTTTCTGACCAATTAGAAACGAGAATACATATTAAATGTATAATAAGTCAAATTGTTAGTAAATCCGGATTTTCCCATTCCTTATTTCGGCAGCAAAAAATGTAATATGTAGTTCTAATAGCAATAGTCATCATTTTCCCAACGCAGTACATTTGGTGGTTTTTGTCAAAACCAATACTTTCTAACATGTCTAAAAATGTAGAACATTCTTCTGCAAAAATACCTAAAGAGCTGATAGAGAGATTTATAAATTTAACTTGGTTAAAATTTTTACCTAGCTGTCTCAATAATTCTCTATATTTATCCTTCTTCCGTTTTACGTTGTTCTTGAGGTTTGTCTCATAACCAGTGGTGAGTTCGACCACATATAAGGAACCATTTGAGCACGATAATAACAAATCTGGGCGATACGTATCACCAGTAAGTATTGAAGGGCTTTTGAATCCATTTAGATCAGCGTAGAGAGTAGAACCGTCAACAGTTTGTAACTGATGAGCAAGAAAGTTCAGGACTGAATTGTGTCTCCACGTAAATCGGTCGAGATAAAACTGACATCCAGCTACTATGTGTAGTAATGTTTCAGGGCTAAGACAAAAAGAACAGTCTGTATTTGAAGATATTGCCCATCTGTTTAGGTTTTTGCGCGTCGGAAGAGAGTTGTTAATGTAACGAATGGTAAAGTTGTAAATGTTTTTCGGGAGCTTTGATTGGGCGATGGACCACACCTTGTTAAACTGGGGTAAAGCGAACTTTGTGACGCTGGAGAAAAAGGATCCTTGACTGGTTAATTGGTTCAGGAGTTTGTTTTCGTGTCCAGAACGAAAATCTTTGGGAACTTCCGTAGTAGAGTTATAAGCGTCATATTGGATATTAGTATGGTTACTGGTTGCTTTCCACAGGTCGTTAGTTGATTCATTAGGAGAAGATTTTAAAGCTTTTCGGAGGATTGTTTGACACTGGATAAATTTTACAGATGGAGGATAAATACTCAGGCCAAATTTGTTATTTGTTAGAAAGACAGTACCTAGTGTTCCTGATATTGGTACTTCAAGCCATCTGCGGATATATTTGTTGGCAATAGAATCGATATTTTCAGTAACCCATGTTTTAGGGAGTGTTGCGACGGTAAAGTGCCAGGCTAACTTGGACAAGACGTAGCGACTGTAGAGGAGCAGTTTATTTTTGGGGGTGTAGTGGCTTTGAGTCAATATCATTAGTTCATTAAGTAGGGTTGTTAGTTCAGTTTTATGATTATCATTCGACATGTGGAAATCAAAGTAACGTCCTAAATATTGAAATGATTCTCCAATGGTGATTTTTGGTATTAGTTGATTGCTGATGAGGAGTTTTGGCAAGTACTGGACTGATTTTGTGATCGCTTTTTTAATGCCAAAGATACTGCATTTGTCACTCGGATAATCATATCGGACCATTGACACCAGATAGAAAATCGATTTAATAGATGTTGGTTTTCGGATTCTTGGCCAGTAATTACAGCCGCGTCATCAGCAAACTGGAACCAGTTGATGGGATTTAGTAATTTGAAGGAAAACCCAAATTGACGGTACTTTTCAGCCTTGATATGCTGAATGAATGTATTGAAGCACACGTTAAAAAGAAGAGGACTGAGGCAATCTCCTTGCAATACGCGGAATTCAGAGGTAATTATCGAGGTTTGGAAATCAGTATATAAACTTTTTATAACAAATTTTATATGATCAGGGATATGGTGGTAGTCGAGTACGGATTGGATGAGGTTGTGATGGATTTCGCCGAAGGCATTCTTAAGATCAAGTAGGGTGATGACAACAGAGCGTTGTCTGATCCGAGCTTTATTAATAATGTCAGCCATTTGTGCAGTATGTTCTAGGGTGCCGGATAGGTTAGGGGTGAAACCTTTTTGTATGTTGTGTTCGACGAAGTTATTAGATGCGAGGAAGGAGTATACTGCGTTTCGAAGACAAGATGTAAATACTTTTAAAGGTATGGATTCGAGTGTTATGGGGCGGAAATTTGAAGGGTCATTATTGTTGCCTTTCTTGTGGATTAGTATGGTACATGCTCTTTTCCACTCAGTTGGGACAGTTCCAGATAGCCAAATATCGTGAATTAGCACAGTAAGGTAAGTTCTCAGATCAGGACAATGCTTGAAACTTATTATAGAAAGTTGGTCAAGAGGGCAAGGAGAACCAGACGATTTCATTTTGCGTATAACATTCGTAATTTGTTGATAGGTCGGGGGATCCAGCTGGGAATTACAAGTAGCTTGTTAGGATTAATTTTAGCCAGAGATTTAGAGAAATAAGAAAGGCAATCAGTCATGTTAAATGATGGTAATACTGCGTCTTTTCTATTGATTATATTTTTAACATAGCCCCTAAAGCTTCGTTCCAGATATTTGTTGTGATTAAAAGACTCACTGTCATTTAAGTCATTGGCGTCGTTGCTATTGTTACGGAGCCTGTCACGCAATGTGCGCGATACGTATTTAATTTCACTGAGTTCACCCTTTTTAGATTTTAAATTTTGTAAAGCTTTCTTTAACTCTTTAACCGTATACTCTTTATATTTAGCTACCATATTTTTGTCGGATACAGTTTCAGTATGTCCATAATTATTTGCAAAGTAGTTGTATATCGCGTCATTTAAAAGCTTGATTTTTGAATTTAGATCTTGAAATGTGATTGGATCATTTGGCTGGAGTGCATATTTAAAATAATCATTAGCCGTTGACCATTCAGAATCATTTTTCGGGAGATTTATGCCTTTCTTCAGTTCAGGAAAACTTTCGTAATTAACTGTATTAATATCATTGCCATTGTGTTCATTTTATGAAATATTTTCGCTGTTATCCGTAGTTATTTGCTCCTCAAGATCTGCACAAAGCTCGTCGTTAAGGCCATGTATCATTTGACAACTGCGCTGATGCATTTTAAGGCCGCGCGACCCTATAATAATAATAATAATAATAATAATAATAATAATTGACTTTATTTAAAGGTGATGTAAAGTCCGTAATGTAAACAAACGCTTTGTTTACATTTTGAACTCAGCGCTACAGTTGTAAAATATGATTAGATATATATTATACTGAATTTTTAACACTCTTCCGGTTCACTATGCTTGTAAATGAATGCAGACTAGATATTCAATTCAAGAAAGTTCGGAAGGTGCGAAATATTAACAACATTCCAAAGGTTCTGCCTCGTACACAGGCGCTTTAAATAATTACAATACATGAAGTATTCAGGTAGGCAGGCGACGCGCGAAAAACCTTATGTGTGTAAAACCTTATTTTCTGACGAAGAGTCGAATTGAACGCCATTGGCAAATAATAATACATTTGTAGAAGTTTGATGACATACAAAATGCGCGAAATATGAGTAAATTACATGGCAAGTTAACCGTGCGAATATTTCGAATATGTCATTCGGTATTACATGGAGAATAATAGAATGCTATCAGTATAAAACAGTAACAGAGAAATGATTAGAAAGTCATATAATTGCTTTTGTATTAATAACTTCCTTAGCTGAAGGCTCGATCAGTCGATCACAATGCCAATGGAAATTGCCAATTTCTATTAAATGTATACTGTCAACAAAAGCCCAATTAAATTCACAGCCGTAAAGTTTGAAATATTTATTACAACAGTGCAATTTTATAGTTTGTACCTTTATATAGTTATAGCTTACAAATATAGTTCCTGCAAGTCTAGTTCTTCAACGCTTCGGTTGTTCACATGTTAATATTGGAATTTCCATGGACTTTAAATAAGGCATATGTCATATATACCAAGAATAACAGCATGAATTCACGCCCAGATGACAGAAGAATATTAACATTAGTCAATTCAACAAAAACAAGTGGCAAAAAATCGTAAACGAGAACGAAATATCACAACTTGCAAGAAATCGTACAAAGTTGCAAGAAATCGACCAAGAACTGCCAGGCGTCTCGCATTTCAAGTGCACTCTTCCCATCAGCCCCTCCGCCATCTCTCCCCACTACAATACTTCATGTAAACTCGTCATATGCGCATCACTGTTTTTTTACAAAGAGACGCCTGGGTACGAGGCAGCCAAAGGTTGCTTCCCCACTGATGGAATGTGTTGCTGCGCAGAATATATGCGCAGAACGGACTTTACAGCATCTTTAAAGAAGGTATTACAAAACCATTTTAGCATAGCTAATCTCACGAGCCTTTATTTTAATAACTGTAGTTTTAATAATTATAGTTTCCATAACTATAGTTTTTGTTCCAAAATACTATAGTTTTTAAACTACTACGTGTACTTTTTGGCTTGAAATGTTTAGTCTATTTGACTATTTCATCTACTTGATATTGTCATGCACGTTAAATGTTGATTTGAAATATTTCCTCTAAAGTTACACTTGCATGAAATGGTATAGTCAAGTCGATTTTTCTTATGCATGGGCGCGATTTGTTTACATATTTTCTTTCTTTTAACACTAACGTTGAGCCATGGATATTTCCAGCAAATTAATAGGTAAAATAATAATAATAATTTTTGTTCTCTACTCAAAAATCAAAAAAATGTTTGTGACATAATATAAGTACTTTAATAAAATTAGTATATTTACGCTTCCCTGCCAAGTTTCTCTAGCACAATTTCGTACAAAAAACCAAACGAAATGTTTGTCGATAGTTCCTAAGTCTCCAGACATACAAGAAAGGATTTATTGCAAAGTTTAAAAAGTACATTGGATAAACGACTAATTTTAAAACTGAATTAAAACTTTTCGACCAGCCATGAACCAAACTAAAGATACTTAACGGAACCATAGTCAAAATTTGAATAAACGCCACAATTATAATCGTTTTCAAAAACTCCTCTTGTAAGGGCCGACTTTGCGACAGCTGATTTTGTTCAGATATGCCCCGTCGTTGCTTTCTCAAAGAAAGATATGTTAATACGTATATCAAACCAGTTACCAAAGAAATTACAATAAATATTGTGTCGTATATTTGACTGTCAATTTGGCTGGTACCAAATGTAAGATCTTTTACCAACATCCAGGAACTTAGAAGCCATAACGAAAGAATCCAAATAGCGATTCTTCTTCCATTTAGAAGCACACGATGTTTAAATGGATGTACTGTCAACGCGTAGCGATCAATTGCGATTGAGAATACAGATAACAGTGACACCAACATAGCTGTATTCCATACATAGAAAATTGTAGTTGAGAGTTTGCAAGTCATTCGTATCAAGCCAGCTGAACAGGTAATGAAGTCAGACAAAGCTAAATTCGCGATGAGATAAGTTGCGGAATTCCTGAAACATTTCAGAGGATCTTTTAGCAAGCAAATGAAAAGTAACAAATGCGACACAACACCTGCAGAATGCGTGAAATATATTGGAAGATATTTTAACCCGGTGTAGAACATTTTATAAGCAAGACGATTTAATACATCAAATCGCTATGAATATTTAATAGAAACT
The DNA here is from genome assembly GCA_902702795.2 of Paramuricea clavata. Taxonomy (NCBI): domain Eukaryota; kingdom Metazoa; phylum Cnidaria; class Anthozoa; order Malacalcyonacea; family Plexauridae; genus Paramuricea; species Paramuricea clavata. The sequence continues at coordinate 55,198 of CACRXK020000492.1, forward strand.
GATGTGGTACAGAAAACGTGTATATTGAAAATATAATAAATTTTGTGGCAATGTAAATAAAATAAAAAGGTAAAATTGAATTTACTAATAAATCTTTCAAGATCAGTTTATTAAAATTCAAGTGGATCAGCCACACATGTAGCGCACATATTTTGAAGAGCGCAACGACATGTGATGGCTGATTCATAAACTATATTATAGACTGGATAAGGCATCATTTCAATTGATTTTGAAATCAAGATGTCTAATATTAACGGCGTTTGATTTATAACAAGCACATTTAATTTCAATTCGGTCTCAAAAAAAACCCAAATTAATTAAAACAGGATTTACATGAGTTCGCTTTATTAACGCATGAAAGCGTATACAGTTCATGCGCGCAAGTGTGGCTGCCTGCGAATTTGCGAACGTATCAAAATCAGGGGTGGCGTCACCGCCTCGTTTGGGGGAAGCCTTATAGCATTTTAATAGTACAATCTGCAGACATCATGTTTCAGCGTCCTACGGATCGTTAGTGCAGCTTGGTACACGTCTAAAAATGTGATACATTTATAACACATGAGCTTGCTCTCACCAAGGAATGTGATATAACACGATGACATCGACACATTCAGAAACGCGCGGAGTGTAATGGGGCCAGAGTGCTCAAACGATCGTAAGGGAAGTGAGATTCGCATTATCGCTAATAGACACCCATTAACAACTCCACAGAGTCAAGTGCTCAACAACACCAAAGTGAAGAAGCGTAATTGTACAATCTGCAGACATGCATGATTTAGCGTTCTACACTTCGTCAGTGCAGCTTGGTACACATCTAGAAATGTGATAAAATCGTAAAAGGTGGAAATAGATACAAAGGGATATAATCGTATTAACGTAACTAAGCCTAAACAATTGACTTACACAGCGGAACCGTCTACAAATTTGTACGACTTCGATGTGTTAACGCATGAAATCATACAATTCTCGCACGCGGTTACCTACTCCTTGTCGGGGGCTCTAGCCCCTCACCCACTCGGGGAAAAATAGTATTTTGTCGGGGAAGAAACTATGCTTTGTAACTAAGTGTTTTGTAACACACCATTAAACTGAGATTCACTCGTTCACACTTGAAAACGGCGCAGAACAGTCTGCACCAGCCGGAGCGAAATTGTTTGAAAGCACTTTTTCTAAACCGAGCGAGATGAAAATGGCGCGCTTCGGGGCTTCGAGTGAACACAAACGGCGTTATGTTTTTGTCCCGCTTCCAAACATAGCATCTCAGGTCTCATGACAGTAAATTCGTATGCATTACGTTTAAAGTATCGTTCTATTTGAAATATTTTGGGTTTTAATGAGTGAGAGAGTGCTAATTTAATTTGTAAACAAACTGTAACGGCGTGGTGTGAACACACGGAAATTCTGCCCGCGTTATTTCGCTCCGGCGTAGTGTGAACACACGGAAATTCTGCCCGCGTTATTTCTCTCCGGCGTAGTGTGAACGCGTAGTCTGAGACAATTGTATTCTGCCGCAAAGTGAATTCCAAATGCAGGAAAAACCATTTCAGTGACTCGAATTTAACAGCACAGTCTCCGGGATAAATAGATGAATAGCATCATTTGTCAAAAGTGCACAAATAGATGATAATAATCTATCTAGGGGAAACCCAACCCTAGCCCCAACTCTAACCTCTAACCCTAATCTAATATTAATATAACCCGAGTCTAATCTTAAATAATCTGACACTAATCTAAACTTGATGACCTTAAACTGACCGTTTCTGGGACACAGCGCAGTTCCTTGGGGGAAACATGCCAGGAACCCGCCAAGGTTGAACACACAGTACAATAGCTTTATATATTATTGCGTGCAAGAACTTAGTCTCCCTGTCAGGGACCTATGCCACTCTTGTTTGCGGGTCTTGAATGGGGGGGGGGGTGTCCCAATCCCATTTCCCACCTGAAATTTTGGCAAAATCCCAGTCCCAGTTGGATTTTTATTAGAAATCCCAGTCCGAGTTATCGAAATCCCAGTCAATGAAAAAAACGTTATTTATCGGTAGAATAAACAGTTTTAAGACCTTTTAAGTCATCGTGTGTGCAGAAGCAGTTATGCTTTGCCTTTGAGGTATATACTAAGGGTTAAATGAAGAATATACCGGAAACCAGGCATATATTCCGCTGTGCATCTGACTTGGGGACACGCATAATTAGAAAACCCAGAATTCCGGGCGCCAGAGTATGCCTGTTCGCAGGTAGTGCTGTGAATAATATAGCTAACAATAAAATAATCACCAAAGACACCAAAAACGGATCAAAATTGTATTTTAAAATACTTAAAACGTGGAAAAATTGGGAATCGACTCGCATTACCTCAATCTCATTCCCATTTTTGAGGACTTCATTTCCCATTCCCAGTGCCAAATCCCAGTCCCAGCCGCCCAAATCCCATTTTCCCAGTCTAAAAATAGATCAATCCCAGTTCCCATTTTACCCCTTCAGGACCCTCTTGTTCGGGAATTCATGGATAATAATAATAAAGGCCGATCACAAGCCATCACTGCCCCAAATTCATTTGATCTTGTTTGAACATGGTTTGACACCAAAATGTGGTTGCCAGTCTGCTTTAGCAAATCACTGAACCATATTTACAAAAAGAGTAAGAGCGTAACTTCCCAGTGGATATATGATCAAATGCGTTTTACATCAAGTATTACTCTTACCTATAATTACTTACTGAGCCTAGACTATTTTAGAAATTGTGATATTACTTTCTGAACTGTGTTTATCCTAACCCATGCACCCTGTCAATTTGCCTTGTGGGAGAAAACCGGAGCACCAGGAGAAACTATGAACCCACGACTTTTGGGAGAGCGTTGACTGACTCTTTTCACATGCATGCCGAGTCGATCCATAGCGAGAATTGAACCCACTATATAGGCCGTGGGCCAAAATTATTTCGCTTCGTGGCACCCATGTGGGAAGTACTTGGTTTGTGGTTATTTTAATTAAAAGACATAAACTAAAAGTTATATTAATTACTACCAAAAAAAGCTCCCAAGCAAAAAACTTGTCGCAAAAGTTGCGCTATACCAATTATATGTAGGACAATGTAAACTAGCGTGTAAAATAAGGAGGACGTTTGTGGGAAAAATGTATAGTTGTTCTTGCCAAAACTTACAATAAACGGATGAACGAAGATTAGGTTAACGTAACGCCGCAGCAACCCTCGCTTTTTTGGCCGCCAAGCGCGGGAATCTCAGGAATGCGCGCAGCAATGCTTTGGCTTAGAGATCTTAGCCAATCTTATAAATAGAGTTGTAAAATGTAAGGAAAGGAAGTTAAAAGTTGGGATTTGAGATTGAGATTGAATGGAGATTTAGAGAATTGTTCAATTGTTGTAACGCAATTATAATAAAGAAAATATATAACCGATAGATACAGTCCCTTGATCGAAGGAATTGGGAACCAGCGTGCGCAAACTTCCTTGACAGTGTAGACTGTGGATAAAGTTTGCAAAACTTTTTTGCTTAGGAACTTTTTGTACATGGTCATTGAGAATTTATATGGTACCTAGCATTCAACCATAGAAAATCTTTTCCGGCCATGGGGTTCCACGAATTTGTTTTCCTAGCCCCAGGTACTTTTTCACAAAACGGCCCACACGATCTAAGAGGTGGAAGGCGCTTGCTCTGACGACTGCGCCGCCAGCGAAGCCCCATGTAAGAGCCTGGAAGCGAGGTTGGTAAGAGGGCTTTATCACTATAATGATCAAGACTTGAGCCGAAGGCGAGCCAATACAATGATAAAGGCCGATCACAAGCCAGCACTGCTCTAAATTCATTTGGTCTTGTTCGGAACATATAGTCTGGCTCAACACCACAACTGTGGTTTATAGATGGCTTTAGCAAATCACTAAAACATATTTACAAAAGGTGAAAAAGAGGGGAACTTCGTACGCAGGCCTTCCCTCTTGATCAGGTATATGAGCCGGGAAGCGAGGTTTGTAAGAGGGCTTTATCGTTATTGTAAAGACATGAGCCGAAGGCGGCGATTTGATGAAAGCCGATCACGACGTTTATAAATGGCTTCTAAAATTCCTTTGTCTATATAATACGCATATAAATATTACATGTGCCTTATTGGACATGATGCAACTTTTTTTCTGATGAATTATTATAAATAAATAATTTATACATAAAAATTGAAGATGCATGTATAGTCGATAATTTTACGACGAATAATTTAATGCATTATGTATAAATAAAACTATTTTTAAAACGGTCGGTTTGAAATGCAACTGTTACGTTAAATCTATGACTGAATCTAGGAGTCATATTAACAGTTTCATTACGTGGTGAAAGATCTAGAAGATTATAAAGCTTATGGCGTATCACCAGGTACGAATGTCAGCAACACAGTTTTCAATACTCTTTAGTGCAGCATCTTGCGATAGAGATGTATCTGGCCGAAACGAATGATAAATCTGGGTGTCATCTGCATAAGTATATGCATTAGAAAGATTTTTATCAATGATCTTAAATAACCCAGCCACGTAGAGTATGAAGAGGAGAGGGTCAAGACAGCTACCCTGCAGTACTCCCGATTGAAGATTGAAAACTTCCGATTTATGGTCTTTAATTAAAATCGTTTGTTTTCTCTCGGATATATAAGATGTTAGCCATTTGACGGCATTTCCAGTTACACCAAAGTCCTTTTCAAGTGTCTCCAGGAGGATTGCATGCAGGTCGATAGTATCGAATGCGGCACTTAGGTCGATTAGCACAAGAAGCGTAACCTCCTGGCGATCCATACTGAGGAGAATTTCGTTCTGGACTTTTAGTAAAGCTGTTTCTGTTGAGTGATTTTTCCCATACGCTGATTGACTGACTCGGGATAAAAAATTCACGTTCCTCGTGCAAATCAGCTTCGGTTGACGGGGTCAGCGTGTTTAAATAAAATTTTCCAATCTATACTTTTTCCAGGTAAAACAATTCGCAATGCGAATAGATCCGCTCCAAACCCTGACTGAGGTAATTTGTCAAACCATTATGGAATACGAGGACTTGCGTATTCAAGAATTGGTACGTCTTATGCACATTGTAAAGAATAGGGCAAGTTCTTTCTTCCCAACTCTTGCTCTCTTAAGTTAGGAGAGAAAATAGAGACGCTTTCGCGCTTTCGATATAATTCAGTCAATGTGATAGTCGATCGAATTCCATTTCAAGTTGTTAGAAACGCTCAGAATATAGCCACATGAAGAAGAAGAATAGCAGTGGATCGGTATGATAGCTTTCACTGTGGCGACAATCAACATTACCCAGCCCCTCATTTTACGTGACAAACGTAATCGTGTCTTTACAATTATTTCAAAATACTATATGTACTGCTTCTGAATTCTAACCGTGACTGCGGGAAAAACGGCTCACTGTGCATGAGGTCGTTCCATTGCTTGCATACATCAGAATTCTGAAAGGTGGCATCATGGATAATAAAATACATGCATAGGACACTAGCTGACGTGACCTAATGTTTTCAATGGGATGATGGTGTTGAAACCTAGTTGCAAACCAAATTCTCAAAAACGGCATGTTTAGCGATAATAGGCCTACAGCTAAACATTTTAGCCAAAGAGCAAATAAATATAACTAGGTCATTCTACGATGAAATCTCTAAGTATTCCCGGTCAATTTTAGCAAATATTTCAAGCACTAAACAGTGAAAAATATTTATATACAAATATTTCAAGCACTAAACAGCGATGCATCGCAATTTTCGTAAAAATTGGCGACGCCAATTTCGTAGCTACAAATGTTAAAAAATACAAAACAAAGACGAAACTCATTTACCTTGAATACTTTGTCGTGACTTAAGCAGTTTTTTAAAACAATTAGACCAGTTTATGCTTCAATATTACTCTTTTAAAGCTGAAAATATAGCGAAACAACAGAAATGCTGAGAACTTTGGCAGTACACGTGGCGTCACAGATTGCAACTAGGTTTAGACTGTGACGTCAGGAAGTTTCCTATCCAGTTATTTTACAATCCATGGTGACATCGTTAAATGTATTATATATTTACACTTCCTCGCCGAATTTTAGTTTCTTTAATTAAATTAACACAATTTCGTGAAAAAAAACAAGCGAAATGCTTGTCGATAGTTCCTAAGTCTCCATATATACATGAAGAAAGGGTTTATTGCAATGTTTATACAGTACATTGAATAAACGACTAATTTTGAAACTGAATTGTTAAAATCAATCGCCCAACCATGAACCAAAGAAAAGGAACTTAATGGAACCAGGGTTAAAATTTGGATAAACGCCACAATTAAAACCGTTTTCAAAAACTCCTCTTGTAAGGGCCGACTTCGCGACTGATTTTGTTCAGATATGATCCGTCGTCGCTTTCTCAAAGAAAGATATGTTAATATGTATATCAAACCAGTTACCAAAGAAATTACAATAAATATTGTGTCGTATATTTGATTGTCTATTTGGCTGGTGCCAAATGTAAGATCTTTTACCAACAGCCAGGAGCTTAGAAGCCATAACGAAAGAATCCAAATAGCAATTCTTCTTCCATTTACTAAAAGCACACGACGTTTAAATGGATGTACTGTCAACACATAGCGATCAATTGCGATTGCGAATATAGACAGCAATGATGCAAACGAAGCTGTATCCCATATATAGAAAACTGTGGTTAATGAGATTTTCCAAGCCATTGTCATTCGTATCAAGCCAGCTAAGCAGGTAATGAAGTCAGACAAAGCTAAATTCGCGATGAGATAAGTTGCGGAATTCCTGAAACATTTCAGAGGATCTTTTACCAGGCAAATAAAGAGTAACAAATGCGACACAAAACCAGCAGAAAGCGTGAAATACATTGGAAGATATTTTAACCCCGTGTAGAACATTTTAACGAAGAAAATTTAATACCTTTCCTAGGAATGTTTAATATAAAAACGACTTAAATGTATATTAATACAGATTTCATTTGCTGTAATGTAAATATATTAAAGTCGGTAAAAGATTTTTCACATTTTATTAGTATTCATAAGTATTTAATATCAGATCATGCATGCCACGAATATTTTTAAAAACGTAGGCTATATAGCAACATATCATCAGTGATCCATAAGATTGAAGCTTCCGTTTTGAAACCATGAAAGACGTGTAATAACGGTGTTTGATTTGACCAAAATTTGACAATCACATTTAATTTCACATGCATGCGTTTAATTCACAACCAAACGACATAAATTATTGTTTTACTCGAGTCTATAGCATTGTGCACGAATGTTATGTCGGAAAAAGGATTTATTTATATTCAAGTACTTTACTGTAAGGTATAGCTACAACAGTTATATCATCTGGTATTAATAGTATCTAAAAGTGGATTAAGCCACCCCATTTTAATTTAGGTTCAAAGGCCGTTTTCTACTAGGCGAAATTTTCCGCGCGGAGCGGAATTTCTTTTTGTCTTTTCTATAATTAGTTCCACCCGAGAAATCACAAGACAAAGAAAAATTCCACTCCGCGCAGAAAATTCCGCCTAGTGGAAAACGGCCTTAATGTAAAATAATGAAGTCAGAAAAAGCTAAATTCGCGACGAGATAAGTTGCGGAATTCCCGAAACATTTCAGATGATTTTTTAGCAAGCAAATGAATAGCAACAAATGCGACACTACACCATGCAGCAGAAAGCGTGAAATGTACTGGAAGATATTTTAACAACGTGTTAAACATTTTAACGAAGAAACATTTAATACTTTTCCTAGGGATATTTAATATAAACTGATGTATGTGCATGCTATACAGAAAACGACGTGTATAAAAACATTTCATTTGCTCTAATGTAAATAAATTAAATTATTAAAGATTTTAAAGATTAAAGATTTTCCAGTTAAATTAAGATGTATTATTGCAATAACGGTGACTGATTTGACAACCACATTTCACATGGATGGGTTTAATCACAACCAAACGACATAAATTATTATTTTAGAATGCTAACTGCTATATGTGCATATTTTTTGTATAGTTAACATGTAGTGTTTATCACTTTTAAACATTATATAAACTTAATTAGTTCAAGGGTAAAATACTCAGTTTTGAGAATAGAAATCGAAACCGTCGAGTCAATTTTGTAGGTTGACAGTCGGCCGACACCTCATTGTTAGTTGGACACATCCTTGATCCGCGTCCAGTCCTCTTCGCGTTACCAATGGGACCGCCAAATTAAATATTATGGCGCTAAATTAAGTTGTGGAGTTAAGTTTTATTTTATGTTATCTGCTGTTATCTTCTCTTCTTTTTGGTTGGAAGAACTTTAACTGTGAAATGCCAAGGTACTTTAATCTGAGATTTTCCAAAGTATAGTTAAAAATAAATGTATATTTTTTTCATGAAAACATAGCTAGTTGGCACTGTTGCAGTTAAACGGGTAGGTTTATCTGTATGAATACAGTGGTGAGTTGTACATTTAACAATGGTTCTTAATACTGATATTGTGCTTTAACCTGGACAATTTACACGAGATAAAAGATAAATTTATTGACAGCACCCAGTTGTTTGGCAGGGAAAAATTTAAATGAAAAGTTTTTAGGATGCAGTACCGATACGTTTTCGTGTTCTTGCTGTCTTTGGCAATATAATGCGATGGAGAAAGCAAACAGAAACCTACTAACAAAGGCAAGGTACTCAAAACATCAAACTGTACTTTTTATGGAGAAGCAGCACATTGGTTCAATAAATATTTCAAACTCGCAATACGGTAACACATTTGCATAACATCGACAAAGACAAGTCGAAGACACAAGTATTTGGCTTCCAGTTTACGCTATTACAACAACACCGATGCAACCTTTAATGTGGAAAGAAATCCTGGTCCAAGTAACAGTGGAAACGACGATTCCGAAGCAAAGATTCGCCAAATTAAGCTACCCAAACGAGGACTGAGAATAGGCGAGTGGAATATAAATCACCTAACCGATGCAAAATTCGAACAAATGAATCTATTATTAACTACATCAACAAACATTGATATCCTATTTATAATTGAAACTTTCCTAAAACCTTCAAAACCAGATTCCCTATTCAATATTCCGGGTTACTATATGTACAGGAAAGATAGAATAGGCCGAAAAAATGGCGGTGGATTACTAACATACGTGGCAGAAAAAGTCCAGACGAATAGCGAGTTTCTGAACTTGACGAGGTTCTGTAGAATCGCTGTGGCTAACTGTTTGTCCACACAATTCCAAAAGAACGATTTTGGTTGGGGGTGTATACCGCCCTCCGTCTACGGATAAAGAACATGATCTCAAAATTGAGCAAAACATTGAAATGGCATATTTGAGAAAACAAGAAATGATTATTGTAGGGGATTTCAATATTAATGCCTTGGACAGTCGTCTGTATTCTAAACACCGTTTAATCAAGTCGCTAAAAAGGATGCATATAACTCAGCTTGTGTCTACGATTACATGACCAGCCAGTAAAACCTGCTTAGATCATGTTTATACTTCGCACCCTAATTTTGTCACAGACGTAGTGTTGGAAGACATTGGAACTTCAGACCACCTGCCGGCGGTGTTCGTTTGCAGAAAATACACCAAACTAAATATGGACGCAAGCCATAAAGTCATTAACTATCGTGTTTTTAAGAACTTAAACCAGGAAAATCTATTAGATGATTTAAAAAATGTCCCTTGGGATAGTGCTTTTATTTTTGATGATGTAAATGACATATTAGCAACACTGGGTCATTATTAAACCAGGTACTGGATGATCATATTCCGCAAAAACAAAGGCGTGTAAAAAAGCATAAACAACCAGCATGGATTACAAATGAAATCATCGAAGCGATCAACCAAAGAGACTCTCTACTTAAGAAAGCTCGTAAGTCAGAATCATGTATAGATTGGGACATGTATAAACACAAAAAACGCATAGTTACTAATTTTATTAAAAAATCAAAACAACGCTACTTTCAAGATTCGATTGAAGAAAACAAAGATGACCCTAAAGGAATATGGAAAGCTCTAAAGCAATTAGCAAAAACACAAAAACCATCAATTAAAATAGCAGAGCTGACTGACGATCACGGAAATAAGTACACGGAGCCACAGGAAATATCCGAAATCATGAATAATTTCTTTATTAACATCTTAAAACAAGTGGGAGACAACACGACTCAAGCTGGAGAATTTCTTCATGAACACGTAATTGCGGAGTTTGTATCATCGAAGATCTTAGACGATCAAGCCCAGTTTAGCATTCCTGAAATAACGAGCAAAGATGTCCAAGAAATAATAGATAAACTGTCAAATAATAAAGCTATAGGTTCTGATGGAATAAGTGTGAAACTCCTTAAACTGATTGCACCGGTTTTTTGCGAACCATTAACTAAATTGTTAAATTACTCGATAGCCACCAATACATTTCCATCTGCATGGAAGATGGCTCGTGTTACCCCCCTTTATAAAGATGGAGAACGTGATCAGAGTAATAACTACCGACCAATATCAGTATTATCTGTATTGTCGAAGATTCTTGAAAAGCACGTGGCCAAATCCTTAATGAATTATCTTGTAAACAACAACTTATTATATGAACTACAATCTGCATTTCGAGAAGGTCATTCTACAGAATCAGCGTTGATAAAACTTACTGATCAAATATTGTCAAACATGGATCAAGATAATGTTACTGGCGTCTTGTTTATAGACTTTAAGAAGGCGTTTGACATTGTGGACCATCAAATTATGCTAAAGAAACTTAAACTATACAGAGCTAGTGAGTCTACCCTTCAATGGTTTAAATCGTATCTTACCAACCGATCGCAATTCGTTACAATTGATGGTAAACAATCTCGACCACAATTTGTAACACACGGCGTACCTCAGGGATCTGTATTGGGCCCTATATTGTTCCTTCTGTTTGTCAACGATATTCCCCTTCATGTTTCAAATTCGAACTTAGATATATTTGCAGATGACACAACGTTATCAGCTAGTACACAGTGGACAAATATCCCTTCCATGGTTCAAGATTTGAAAAAAGACCTCGATAGTATATGTAATTGGTCCATTAACAACAAAATGGTCATCAATACGGAAAAGACCAAATCTATGCTTGTTACCGGAAAGCGTTTAAGGAAGAAAATACCAGACGAACATCTTCAAATGGATCTTGCTTTAGGAAGTACGACAGTATCCCAAGTAGAAAGTCAAAAACTCCTTGGTGTTATAGTAGATCAAGATTTAGCATATGAAGATCATATAGACAGTCTATGTAAACAGATCTCAAAACGACTCGGTCTGCTGAAGCACATCAGTCCATATTTAAAAAAACAACAAAGAGAAATTTATTATAATGGGATCATTAAACCGAAGCTTATGTATGGAAGTGCTGTATGGTCATGTTGCAGTAAAGAGAATCTTGACAGAATACTGAAACTACAAAAGAGGGCAGCAAGGATTATTTTAAGCGTGGAAAAGACAACGCCTTCGAAAACTCTATTTAATGGGTTAAATTGGATTCCTTTCACTGATGAACTATTTATTAGAAGAAGTAGTATAGTTTACAAACGTGTAAAAGACTCATACAACTGTCCTATATATATTAATTCTATGCTGGTGAGAAATTCTGACATCCACAATCGAGAAACACGTTTTTCCAAGATTAACATGATATACCCCCGATATAATCGAATAACGGAGGGTGGAAAAACATTCGCAGTGAGGGCTATCAAAGACTGGAATACTATTAATGTAAAAATCAGGAATTCTGCAAGCCTATACAGTTTTAAACATAGACTATACAAGGATTTTTTAGATGCTCAAAAACTTTCCTAATTTTAAAGTACTTAAAACAATTAACTTTAATTGTAGTTATTATAATGATTCTTCACTTCATGTATATATATTTTAATATCCTTAGACTTAGAAATACTGTAAGAATGCTACCAGAGGACCACGGAGTTATCAGTATTCGTACTGTCAAGTGTTATCCTCTTTAAAAAAAAAAAAATAATAAAAAAAAAAAATAAATAAAAAAAGAAAAGTTTTCCTGTTCAATATATCTATAGCAGGAGGCTTATTAAACCAGAATTTCAAAATACAAAGCAACTTTCACGTCACTTTTGTAATGGTTTGTTTAAAATCAATTTTTATACAGACGTGGAGGATGTCTCCTGGCTAGAAGCTTCCATATATACATATACAAATTTTAAGTTTTGTCAATAATAATAGTTTACTGATTTATAATTTCAATTCCTACAAGATTTGCAATAAGTCAACAGATTAAGTATTCTATTCTGTACTGTTGACAGGAAACAGTGTAAATTCATGATCTCAACCAATATGACAGAAGAATTAGAGACCCCACCTCGGGCATACCAGGGGCATTCACTTAATTTGGTCGGTGTGTGAAATTCAGTGAAGTCCCCTGCAGCCAGGACAAAATGGCAAGGTAAATTTCTCCTGTCCTATCATCCCCAGGAACTCAATTGGAATTTTGTTTTGTATTACTTTTGTGGCTACCGAATTATGTGTTACCATGCAATAATAAAAGTTAAATTTGCTACTTATGCAGTGAATCTTACGGAGAAGCCATTCTTTGTTACAAGTATTGCAATATTAGTATTATTATTAATACACGACGAATTATACAATAAATGACAACAAAGTACAAGAGCGGAAGTGTGTGGGTTTAAGTGTCTCGACTGTAGCTAAATAAAAATCATTCATCGTCGATAGTCCATCGTCCAGGTTTTAGCACATGCCTGCCTGGCTATCAAGTCTATAAAGATTCGCAGCGAGTTCTTAGCGTTTGGAAAGTGATTAGGTATTATGCGCTAGTTAAATATTAAAAACAAGCACAATAAAATCGGACTTAGAAAATGCCAAAGTTGGCGAGTGATGACTTATTTAATTAATCTTTGAAGATTCTGTAACAAATTCATGTACAGTAGACAACGTCAACAGTATATGTGTTTGAGACAACACCTTAATTTGTCTTGATATGTATATTATTGAGTTCAAAACATCTCGTGATTTAAACGGCAGCCTCTCAACATTCTTATATTAAGGAGATAGTCAGATTAGCGTGACAATACGCCTACCATCTTAACTACCGTGGTGTGACTATTTTATATACATATATCAGATTGCCACAGCACGGTGGTTAAGATGATATTGTCACACTAGTGAGGTGTTTGCGTTTATTTAGGATTTCAAGTATATCAGCTTGAAATTCCAAGTACCAATTTGAAATTCAAAATATAAACTAATATATCGCAACTTGGTTTCACACAAATTAAGAACTGTTTCCGAATTAGTGACACATATAAGGCTGCGATTAACCCTAGAGTATGTTAGGGTTTAACCTTGTGTTAGGGCTAAACCTTTTATTAAACCTGAATTGTCATGAAATGTCTTTGACAGATTAAATCATTTTTGTTCAAGTATTGCACAATTATCTCTCTTGTTCTGTGAACTTTTTATGCTTATTGTGACATTTGCAATCGTTTGACAAGAACGGTTTCTATTAAACATGTCTGATACATTTACTACTAACGGTAAAGCATTAAATTTCACATACGCAAAAAAGTCAGGAAGTAGCGAGACTTTTAAAAGTTCCTCATGTTTTCATTAAAAACTTGCATGCATGAATAAACATTATAAGGTTTGTAATAGTAAACTTATCAAAGTCGAGGATGGTTTATTAAATATTTTAACTCTCAATCTTCAAAAGTCTATATAGTCCACAAAGATTGGCAGCGAGTTCTTGGCGTTCGAATGATGGGATTAGTTATGAGTTAGTTAAATAATACAGGCATAATGAAATTAGCCTTACCAATGTCAAGGAATGGTGACAGATTTTCAACTCTCAATCTTCAGAAATATAGTTCACGGATCTAGTTGTTTGGCTATAAAGTCTACAAAAAATAGCAGCGAGGCCTTAGCATTGCATGACGCAAAGTGATTAGGTATTATTAAGGAGCGTTTCTTTTGTAAATCTAGATTTGGATTTTTAGGATTCGGATTTTTTGGATTCGTTAAACAAATGGAACGAATTGTGAGAATCGGAATTCGCCTGCTGTTTCCCCGCCATTTTTACAATGAGTTTTCTATCCCACTATACATTGCGGTCGGGTCAAGGTACATGCTAGAAGGCCAGAAGCTCAAAAGGAACGTTGAATCCTAATCAAGATTCAGATTGAATCCGAAAAATCCATATGTTGAGGTGGATTCATCAGATTCGAATCTATTTTAAGATTTTTTTAAATGAAACTGAAAAATGATAATCGGATTTGAAGATCCAAATCCGGATTGCACTAAAGGAACGCACCCTTAGTTAGTTAAATATTACAAGGATGATGAAATGAGACTTACCAAAGTTGGTAATATGTATTATGTAATCTTTGAAGATTCTGTAACAAATTGATGTCCACAACGTCAACTGTATTTTGTGTTTGAGACAACACCTTAATTTGTCGTAATACGTATTGTGTTCAAAACATCTCGTGATTTAAACGACAGCCTCTCAATATCCTTATAAGGAGATAACTGGTTTGGCTTGACAATACCATTTGAACCACCATGCTATGACAGTCTGATATATCTCGAGAAATTTGCATTTATTCAGAATTCCAAGTATATCAACTTGAAATTCCAAGTAACAATTTGAAATTCAAAATATAAACTAATATAAAAACTTGGTTTCATACAAATCAAAAACTCTTTCCCGAATTAATGACATCCTACTCCGGTTCCAGAGGTTCTTTTGCAGCCGCGTATATTTGTACTAAGGCACGGCGGAAGAGAATCTCTGGTGGCACGCAATACCAATCTCACTTCCATGCTCAGTTAATGATTGAGAACTTGCAAAACCGGTTTTATATATTTTGCGACCTATTTAAACTTCCGGGTTTGTCATACTACCAAAATAGGTCTCTTTGACTGTTTGCCGTGTTTGGCAGACTTGTGTAAAATATTAAAAATAAGCAGGCTAAACGACTCTTTAGAAACATGTAGATTATTCTCCCAACGTACAACTGAACGGACTTGTCGAACAATAAACATTAATATTACGCAACCGGAAGTAAATTGATAGAACTAATACTAGGAATTTAGTAGGCTTCGTTTTTCCAGGAAAACGGAAGTTCAGCACATGGGAGAGGAGTGAGTGGTTCGTCTTTGTATTAAGGAGAGTTTTTGGTTCTTTGTATTAAAGTAAACATAAAACAATGAGTTGAGTGTGGTAAACAAATATATAGCGAGTGTATCGAGACGATTCGGTACATTTGTGGTGCCGTGACCAGGATAATTTGAGAGTTTATTGTGAGAATCGCGAGGAAAAACATCGACAAAATACGACTTATATTGTGAGATATTTGTGAGATTTAAAAAACGACAACATGGGCGACGACAGTGGCGAAGAAACTCATGTAAACGAAGACGAAAAGAAGTTCGAAGACGAGATAAACAAAGAGATTTCGAAGCTAAAATATTTCTTGGAGGAAGCAGACGAATTAATCGAAAACAGGGACTATGCAGAGATGGATATTTTGGACAAACGAGCTGGGAAAATAATCAACAAATTGACGGACATAATAGCGCAAACAGAGGAATTAAAACTTGACAATGGTACGACGCCTCGGGCAGTGAGACAGTGGAAGAAAGACGTGAGAACTAAGTATTTATCGTTGGTCGAGGACAAAGAGAAATTAACACGGGAAGTCAAACGTAGACAAGATGATTTAGAGCGAGAATCTGAGCAACGGCAAACGGAATTAGAGGAAAAACGACAACAACAACACGAGAGGCGAATGGCGGAACTTCGTGAGAGACAAGAGGAGCACGAACGTAAATTATGGGAGGCGAAACTCGAAGCAGAGTTACGTATGACGCAAGAAAAGATGGAAATAGAGAAATCGGCTCGGGGGACGACAGCGAAATTGCCCAAATTGGAAATTACACCATTTAAAGGGACAGCTACGGACTGAGTACGTTTTGAAAATATATTTTTGACACAAGTACACGGAAAACCGATCACAGACGAGGAGAAATTCGGATATTTGTTGGAGATGGTATGTCAAAAGGTTAGAGATAAAATTGCAAATTTAAAACCTGGAGAGGTTGGATATAAAACAGCGTGGGACAGGTTAAAAAAGGAATACGGACAGACTAAATTAGTGGTAAATGCTCATGTAGATGAGATAATTAATCTGCCTGTTGTCAAGGGACACAATTACATGAAAGTTCGAGAATTTTACGAAGCATTAAGTTGGAACTATGATGCGTTGTTAACACTGAGCGAAGCTGATATGCTGAAAGGGTTTGTCATGACGACAGTGAATAAATTACCGCAAGTGAAGCCTGATCTCGTAAGAATTGATGACAACTGGGAGAATTGGGACATGGCGGCTCTTATTGATGAAATCCGGAAGTGGCTGAGTCGACACAAGGTGGATCCAGGAGAAACTCGAAAGGAAGGGTCTTGGTTTACATCAAAGGGAAGTGGTAACGAAGTACAGACCGGTAAGCCAGTAACTCCTGTATGTATTTTTTGTAAGAAAAATCATTGGGGAGATGATTGTAAGACAGTTGTATCATTAGAAGCAAGAAAAAAGTATTTCGTAGAAAACCAGTTGTGTTTTAACTGTGGCCGAGCTGGACACAGAGCAAACAAGTGCCGCAGTCGAGGTTGTGTTAAATGTAGGGCTAGGCATCACACTAGTCTCTGTGACCAGGAGAATAATACTGGTAATTCTGTATTTACCGGATATACGTCACCAGTCGAAGGACAAACACTTCCACCAATGATCCCTGTTAATATAAAGGGCACAACCCTGTGGGCTTACTTAGATTCAGGATCTAGCAGAAATTTCATATCTAGTGATGCTGCCAGAAAGTTGAAGTTGACCCCAGTCCGTCATGAAACACGCCAGATAGTTACACTGAGTGGGACTACAAAACAGTCCTTGCCTATTTTCGAAGTAACCATGACATCGCTTGATGGTAAAACGAGGGAGAGTGTAGAGTTAACTGGCAGTAAGATGTCTGATTTTACAACAGTTCGACGTCCAAAATTGAGTGATTTAAAGTCAAAATACGGACATGCGGCTGATAAGAGTTTCTACATGAAGCAGAGTGATGAGTACCAAATGCATGTTATTTTGGGGGACAGTACGTACTGTAGAATTAAGACAGAAGAAGTTTTCAAGGGGGAGCCGGGTGATCCCATTGTTGAGGGTACTACACTCGGGTGGACAATCCATGGTGGGGAGTTTCCAAGTGATGGGTGTTGGTTTTCACATGAGGATCAGGATAGCCAACAACTTTATAGCTTAGATGTTCTAGGAGTGGAAGATCGGGGTGAGAACGATCAACTTGATGTGCACAGAGAGTTTAAGGAGAACATTGTTCATGACATAAACGGGAGATACGAGGTAAAAGTTCCTTGGATTCCAGGGACTCAGTTGAGTGAGACAAATGAAACGCAGAGTAGATTACGTTTGAAGCGAGTGGAGAAGAAACTTGAGCAAGATGAGTGTTTGCGGAAGGATTACGAAAAGATCATTATTGACCAAGTTGCGGCCGGAATAATAGAGAAAGCCCCTGACACGCCAACTGGGGAACGGGTATTTTACATGCCGCATAAACCTGTAATCAAACAAGATGCAATTACGACAAAAACCCGGATGGTTTTCGATGCCAGCGCCAAACCACAACCTATTTCAAGCAGTGTGAATGAATGCATGTACCCAGGCCCTCCTTTACAACCCCTGTTATGGGACATACTAGTCCGAGCACGAATGTCACCATACCTGTTGATTGGAGATATCGAGAAGGCGTTCCTTCAAATTGGCCTTGGCGAAGAAGATCGGGATGCGTTTCGCTTTCTTTTCAATATAAACGGTAGAGAGGAACAGTTTCGTTTTGCACGTATACCATTCGGCGCAGAAGCGAGTCCCTTCATGTTAGGTGCAACGCTAGAATATCATTATGATCAACAGTCAGATGCAGTGAGTGAGACGGTGAGCATACTCAGAGAGAACACGAGGACACTCTCAAGGTTCAGTTACAAGATAATGATGACGGGAAGCTAACCAAGAGAGCTATTCTTAGTAGATTGGGAAGAGCCTATGACCCATTAGGAATTATTTCACCGACAATGATTGAGGGCAAGCGGATCTATCGTGATTCATGCGAGGAACAGAAGAGTTGGAATACAGAAGTTTCCCCTGCACTCACAAGGCAGTGGAATAATTGGACAAAACAATTGCGAGACATTGAAGTCCCAAGGAGTTTGATGCCAGCCGGTGAAACGAAAGCTATCGAACTTCACTTGTTTACTGATGCGAGTGCATTGGCATGCTCTACTGTGGCGATTGCAGTGGTTGATCAAGACTCTAGAAAGTCAAAGGGGCTGTTAGCGTCAAAATCTCGGTTAGCCAAGCGCAACACCTCAATACCTAGACTAGAACTAGTGGGTGGTCAAATGGGAGCCAACCTGGCCCGAAATCTTACTCGAGCGCTCAAGAGATTGCCGATTCGGTTAGTCGTGATATGGATGGACAGTCTCGTGTCACTTTACTGGATTTTGAATCCCGGTAAGCCATGGAAGACATTCGTTTCGAATCGCGTGAAGAAAATAGCAGAGATAACGGAAGAAGTGGAAATTCAGTGGAAGTATTGTCCGACTGAAGCTAATCTTGCCGACCTTGGAAGTAGAGGGGCATCCTTGAACAAGATGGAGAAAGGTGCATGGTACGAAGGACCGGAGTGGTTGCTGGAACAAGAGAAGTGGCCAGAGCAGCCAAACTTAAAGTCGTCATCAGAAACCCAACATGAAGAGAAGCCCATTCGTGAGATAGTCTCCTTCGTCGGTGAACGCCAACATGACGAGTTCGACGAGCTCTTGATGCGTAGAACATACTGGAGTACCATTCGGATTACTGCGTGGATCCTCAGATTTGTGTACAACCTTCGAGCGAAGAAGAGTCGAACAAAGAAACGTCGGGGTCCTCTTACCACGGACGAGATATTAGAGGCGCAGAATTGTTGGATACGGCGAGAGCAGAAATATGTCGCGCATGACCTTGAGCAACCAGAGTGGTCCCTGGTGGAAGATCCAGTCACGAAAGTGTTGAAGTGTCAAGGCAGAATTCCAAACTACACCCCCATCTACTTGGAGGAAGGATTGTTCGTGACGAAGTTGATTAGACATGTTCATACAGAAGTTATGCATCTAGGAGTCGCAAGCACTATGGCTGAGATAAGGAGAAAATGGTGGATTCCACATCTTCGTTCGCTGGTGAAGAGACGTATTCACGATTGTAACGTTTGCAAAGTATTTGCAGCAAAACCGCTAAAACCATCAACTACTGCCTCATTACCGAGTTTCCGTATTGAAGCTGTCCGACCGTTTCAGCACACGGGCGTGGATTTTGCCGGACCGTTGATCTACAGAAAGAGAGACAAAACCGAAGGGAAAGCGTCTATCATAATATTTACTTGTGCTGTCGTTAGAGCGGTACATTTGGAAGTGACAAAATCTCAGTCCGCCGAAGAGTTCCAGAGGAAGTTGAATTCGTTCATTACACGAAAGACCAGACCACAACTGATAGTGTCGGATAACGCAGCCGTGTTCAAGGCAACCGCGAATTGGATCCGAAAGATTCGGAAGGACGAGGTACTACAGAATCACTTAGCAACCCAGGAGATTCGTTGGAAGTTTAACCTAGCTAAGTCACCATGGTGGGGTGGTATGTACGAGAGATTAATCAGAGAGATAAAGAAGACGTTGTACAAGACGTTGGGGAAGACGCACCTTTCCTTTGTACAACTCGAAGCTGTTGTTATGGATATTGAAAGGCATTTGAACAATAGACCTTTAACGTACGTAGAGAGCGATGGAGGTGATGAAGAGGTGTTAACTCCAAATTCGATTGTGTGGGGACAGCAGTCCCACATCTTGCAAGATATCGAAGTGGAAGACGAGGAACTTACGAAGTTCAATCGAAGGCTAGTAAAGGCTAGAGAACACGCGTGGACTCGATTACGAAAGGAGTACATACACGGGTTGATGGAAAGTCATCGTATTAACCGAGCGAAATCACAACCGCCGGAAGTTGGGGAGATTGTTCTGATCGTAGGGGAAGAGAGAAACCGTGGGAAATGGATGAAAGGCAAGGTGACGCGAATCGTGAAGGGAGTAGATGGAGTAGCGAGAGGAGTCGTATTGTTGCATAAGGGTAATAGACTTGAACGGCCTCTCCAAGCGATTTGCCCTTTGGAGATTAAGAGCGTGACTGCAGAGACGGTGGAGAAGAAGAAGGAAGAACCGATCAAGCCCGTTCGAGAGAGAAGAGAGGCTGCTGTCGATGCGCAGGCCAAGATACAGCAGTTAGCAAAGGACGATGCTATTTGAGAAGTGAAACTATATATATAGATAATACTTATATTGTTGTTGGTTTATAAAAATGAACTGCGTTGATTTTTAGGGGAGGATGAACGGACTTGTCGAACAATAAACATTAATATTACGCAACCGGAAGTAAATTGATAGAACTAATACTAGGAATTTAGTAGGCTTCGTTTTCCAAGAAAACGGAAGTTCAGCACATGGGGTTTTTGGGAGAGGAGTGAGTGGTTCGTCTTTGTATTAAGGAGAGTGGTTCGGCTTTGTATTAAGGAGAGTTTTGGTTCTTTGTATTAAAGTAAACATAAAACAATGAGTTGAGTGTGGTAAACAAATTATTAGCGAGTGTATCGAGACGATTCGGTACATTTGCTGCCATGACAGCAACAATGACTCTGACAGTGTGTTCCGACGAACAAATAACCCAAGGAAAGGTTTATGATTACTTTGGCACTTCCAAAGTTTATTTTACAATTGCGAACTCGCACCCGGCACCTTTGGCTTTGCTGTGTCGGCCTCTTCTGGATATTTCATTTACGAATCACACCGCACACGAAAGAAAAACGCCAAATTATTAAATCAACAATATATCTTTCATTGGTGGTCTGTTAAAATATTTAATTGCTTGTCTTTCAGAAGACAATTTACAAAAAAAATTTACTTCACTCCTGGTTTCTTCATTTTGTTTTGTGCATAGTCGTATACTTCATATTATCTAATTGAAATGGATCCAAACCAAAACAAAAGATGTAAACAAAGCCCGCACATGCGCAGAATGGACTGTAACCCAGCTTTAAAGTTAAGAAGAACATAGTATGGCCGTATGGTAGTTCTTCCCATCCTATTCTTGTGTGCTCTTTAATTACAACCAGGGGCGTAGAGAGGACCTTCAACTTGGGGATGCTGGACAGGATTTAGCCAACGGGCGGGGGGGGGGGGGGAAATAAAATCCAAATCCACAATATAATTGTGTATAATCTTGTCTAAGTAAGTAGATATGGCCCCAAGAAGAAAGGGTTTACTTTGGGTTTTTAAATGTAAAATATATTTACTTTCAATCATCATTCGGTTTTAAAAGTAATTCGCATTATTTTAACCCATCATTTTCCATCACGAAAAATCATGTCTTTTATGCATTATACAGTTTTCGGACTTATGCAAACTCGCACCCCGAAAATGCAGGAAATTGCATTTCAGGGACCCTAGATTTCAAAATATTCTGGGGAGTATGCCCCCAGACCTCCCCTAAAATGGCGCACGCCTTTTGCCCTGGCTACGCCACTATCTCTATACTATCTTCTTTATATCAATGCTATAAAATTTTATTGTCTCCCCAAAACACTTCTTCAAAAGATTTAAACCACTCTTTATTTTACGCCCATAAAATATATCCCCCATTATTTTACCAGCCCCCGCCCACCCAACCGATAAATAATGAACCCTAAGTATTTTATACTTCCCTGTTGAAAACGTATTAACAGGTGTACAATTGACGTATTAAATTTGCAAAACACATAGGAGAACGGGGCTGATGTTTTCTGGGGGGGAGAGTTGAAAGTTTGCCCGAATTTTTATGGAGAATTTTAAAGAAATAACCTGATTTTAACATATTTTCTCATAAATCTGCCCGAATTTTCTTGATTTTTCCTTGCGTTTGCCCGAATTTCCATGGTTTTCCAAAATTTTGGGGGGCAGTTGCCCCCCCCCCCGGCCCCCTGTCTCGTACGCCTATGTCAATAAGGCATTTACAACATGAACATAATACGAAGCCAAAGTGAAAGTGTGAAAGTGAAAGAAACTTTAAAGAAAGCGTGCTAATTCTCGTATTTTACTCGTATTTTACTCGTATGTACTCGTATTTACTCGTATGTTACTCGTGTGTACTCGTATGTTACTCGTGTGTACTTGTATGTTACTCGTGTGTTACTCGTATGTACTCGTATGTTACTCGTATGTACTCGTATGTTACTCGTATGTACTCGTATGTACTTGTGTGTTACTCGTATGTTACTCGTATGTACTCGTGTTGTGTTTTAGTCATGATCATAAAAAATGTTTCTAATTTTTGCATTTAGTTATGCAGGGACGAAACTAGCCCCTTTTAATT